>VYZW01024731.1:4033-102788 GCA_013401315.1 Balaeniceps rex | reverse complement strand
TTCCTACCTAGACCATATAAATTTGAAGACTAAAAGTCATCTGACACAATCTAGCATCTAATTTCCATTCATTTCTCACTCAGGGCAATGCATACACTATCTTATTCAAGATAACACAGTTTTCAGGAAGGCTAATATCTCTTTCTTTGACTCTGAATAAAAATTGCATTGGGAATACTCTGTGGCAACATTTGCAATGAGAAGGGAATTTTTGGAGTAGAAATAATTTTAATTACATTTGCTTTTCTCCAGAGACTCAGATTGTCCTGTCTTTGAAATAATCTAATATATTTTGCACCATAGGGCTCTGAATATATTTTGCTATGTTATTAAGACCGTTATTTAGTTTAATACTGCAGTAACTATGAGCTGGATTGGCCTGTTGCCTGCAGAAGCTAATAAGATACAGAACCGGGCAAGTATTGCAAAGTTGCTTTCACAGACTTCTCTGTAAATCTCCCCCTTTAGGCTTATGGATTTACATGAATATGGGATTGGCAGAGCATATGACCTCCTGCTGATAAAAGGAATGTAAGATTCAGAGAAACTCTATGCTCCTGAATTCTCCAGCAAAAATGTGAATGCACTCCTAGGGAAACGGAAGTTCACCTCCTTCTTCTGTGGGTAGAAGACCTATTCTATAGAATAGGTGTTTGTAAAACCCAAGCATTCGGTTACTGGAATAAATATTTATGAGTATAAAATATTACAGGAGGGCAAAGATACTGAATTTTGTCCAGCTGGTTGGTCCTGAAATACTGCCAAAACATATTAGCAATTTCTAGATAAGTAGGACTGGGACATCTGTCCTCTCAATTGTCCACCTCAATAATAATGCCATGAGCATTGTGACCAGTTTTGTTAACCTTTCTAGTATTGTTTCTCTCACTAATCATACCAGCAAGTATCCGCATGGATATAGCCTAAAGTAGCAATTAAAGCTGTGAAGCTGCTGGGCATGCAACTAGCCTAACTGGTACCCATCTCACAGCACCCATCTGGCATATGACTGTGGGGTTCATGCTAAGAGCATTGATAATTGCAGGTCTGGGTACAAAGAACAACTGGAGTGTATCCAAAAATACAGAATGGAAGGTACCTAGTGTGGCAAGTGCTTCTACTAGATCCCCTTATGATTCACTTTAACCTTCTTTGGCTATTCTTTATATATCCTTGTAGCATAGCAAAGGCTGACGTCCATCCACCAAGAAAAACCTTCTGCATTAAAATATCAGGAGCTTCCCAGGATACACAAGCCATCTGCATAATTTTAGGAGGCTGACCAGACTGTTCTTTCTCTGTGTTCCAGTAAGAGAGGAGTTCGAATGCAGTATCTGAGCTTCTTATTTTGTCACATCTGATTTTTCTGAGAATTGGGAGCTACTACAGCTTTAGGATATATTCTTTACCCTATGGATTCTCAAAGTCCACAGGAGAGAACGTGAGGCTTGGAAAATCTAAACTTAATGGCATTTCTACAGCCCAGCACTTCCACACAGAGAATGCTTCTCCTAAAAAAAAAGTCTTGTTATTGCTAGTGTCGCTCATACCCAAAAAACAGGTGCCAATGATATCTATACATTTATGTGTGGTGTCTATAGAAGTGGATGGGGTTTGTGCTCTTTTTAAGGAAAGAAGATTCTTTGGTCAATACACAGTTCTTCCATGCTGCCTATGGCACTTGTTTGGGGAATCTTCAAGAAGACAGACCCTACCTAAAGGCTGCCTTGGTTTGTGAGATCAGTCATGTTCTGAGCTTAGGGCATGTATCAAATGTCTTTCGTACAATGTCTTTAGAAGCCATAATTGTTGAATGGCTCTTGAACATTGTTATGTGAAAAGAAAAGGTATTACAGGAACACAACTCAAGCAACTTCTGGGATGGCAGCCAATCCACCCACCCATTCCCCTTGCTACTGACTCAACATCTGTACAACTGCAGAAGCGAGGTACAAAGAAACAAAGAATAATGAAGACCCACATGAGCCACTCAGTTCTGTCTCTTCTAGTAGGGGAAACCATGCAACAGCTGTTAATTTGTGAAGTTTCTAATATACACCAGGCTATACCCAAAAGTATAAGAATGCATCTCAGTATCTTAAAACAAACTTCAAGTCTGTATTAGACGAATGAAAAGTTCCATTATAATGGGCCATAGGAAAAATAGAAGAATTCAAGGACCTCATCAGTGTCCCTGGAAGGAAAATATTAAATTAAAAAATATATAAAAAATAATTAAGCTATGCTAGGAAGTGGTCTACTACCTTGTGTTACAGAGGGGACAGAAGAAAGAGCAATGCTCTGATTTCCCCAGACCACCAGTGTGACCCCAAATCTGGTGGTAGTTTTACTGTTGAGGATGGGAACAGGATATACCAATCAATCATGTAAGAATTTAATGACACAAGAACCACCACTGTCTTCCATTTACATTCTCTTGGTTTGGGCAACATCTAGAATTTCATAAAAATACAAAATATTATTCTTTCTCACTCATTCCACCTCAGAAGTTGAATTATATTTAGCAAGGATAACAACATTTTCCTTTCTCCTACTAAGAATGATCCTCATAAATAAATCTAAATATGATATATACAATTTCATGTATGTCATTTACAAATACACAATGTAAGTATGATGCAAACAAATGGCAACACATACTTCACAGTTTCTTGAAGATACCAAAATACCAAGTACCAAAGACTAATATCACAGGCTTTATTTTCCATCTTGAGGCATTTTAGGTTGCCAGACAGCAGTTTCCTGAACTTAGCAGGTTCCATCTTAAAAACAGTTCAGACTCTGGATCTCGTAACTTTTTTTGGAAAACTCTTGCTGAATTTAACTCCTGAGATGTTTAAAAGTCTTCTAAATTTCTACACAAATAAATACTCATTATGGATTTATAGCATTTGGTCTTAGGCCAGTATTACCATTTCACCTAAATGGTTCTTCTCCCTTTTTAACAATTTTCCCTGAATATGAGGAATTGTCAATCCCCTCTGAACCTTCATTTGCCTAAGCGAAATAAACCATGATCTTTTCATTTTTCCTCATAAAATGTATACTCCATTTTCCAAAGCCTTCATGTTCTTATTCCAATTTAGGTTTGTTTTTCCTGAACATAGGTGAGTAGAACAGAACACAATATTCCAAACAAAGTATTTCAGTGTCTTGTGCAAAAGGTTTTTCTTGTGATCCTGTACTTTCTTGTTGTTGATAATAGCTTTCAACTTTGTGTCATCTGCAAATTTCTTTAGCAAATAATTTGATTCTGCCTCCTTGGCCACTAATATATTAAGCAGCATACGTCCCAATACTGATCATTGAGGCACTAACCTCTGCCATCCTCATAACTCTTTTTTAAATATGACTTAGGGCAAATTTTTCCTTAAACAGCTCTCTATCCACTTCACATTAATCCCTAATGTCTTCAACTTAAATAATAATTTCCTATAAAGTGTTGTAAGAAATGCTTAACTTAAATCTATCTAGATTATATCTGCTGCATTACCTTTGTGTCGGAAATCACTGAATTTATAAAAAAAAGATATTAGATTAGTCTGTCATGAGCTATCTTTGATAAAACCATGCTGCAATTTAGTCTACTTCCTAATGCTTCTCCGCTCTTACTTATGCATTCCTCCAAAATCTGTTCTAAAATTTTGCAGAGTCAAAGTCACATTGAAAGGCCTAGTGTTGCTCAGAATCATGTTTTCCTCCTTCTCTGAAGTTAGGCACTGCATTTACAACCTTCCAGACAACATTTACAGTTTCACTGAGTCCCTCCTACTGGACTTGCCATTTCATATTCCAGTTCTTTTAATGGTCTGGGATAAGAATTTCCTACACGCTGGATTTTATTACATTAAATGGTCTAAGTTTTGTTTCCATCACAGAAATTGGAATCCCTAATGCTCTAATTTAATTATGGATTTACATTTGTTCATATTGCAATTTAACATGAAGAACTCAACCTATCCATAGTTATTTTTATAGCCATTTTTTCTGCAAGAGCTTCACACCCACTGAAACAGAGTCCAAATCACCACCAATTCCTGTTACCATTTGGTAAATAAATCACTATTCCATTCTGTTCAGACCTTTACTGCTAGCAGTTTCTAATCAATTGATGTTGGGAAATTCAATAATTATATGATCATATACAATTTGCACTCTTAGTTATTTCGATCATATACAATTTGCACTACTAGTTATTTCACCTGTTGTTTTGTAGAGTATAATCCCCATTGCTGTCAAAAGCTGCATTTTCATAAGAAGTCCCTTATACTATACTTGCAGTGTTTCCTTTACCATAGTGATTTTTGCAAAGACATTTTGGTTTAACCATAGCATTGCACCTTTATTTTTTTACAGTCAAAATTTCACTAATTTTACAGATCTTTCCTAGTCCTGCAGCTGCTACAAGCCTGTTTTAGACTGTCATACATAGTCAGTCTCTAATTTAAAATATTTCAATAATATTTTGTAGCACATATGACAAAAGGAAATTGGACACTGATTGCTTACTAAGTCCTCATATTGTCAGGCTTTAACATAAATGTTGTTTTTTATTTGGCATTAAATGCCATCATCTAGGATTTTTATGATAAAATAACATGTATTTTCTATTAGAATTTCCCTAGAGGTTTTATAAACTCTATTCATTTTTCATTCTCACATCGGGGTTTTTTTCTGTTTTGGGGTCTATAACTTTCTCTAGTGACAAATGGTTTCAGATGGAGTAGTCATTTTAATTCATACTCATGTAGTGCTGAGCAAATCAAAGGATAAACTTTGATCTTTGTTTCTGTGTTATAGATATTAACCTAGTAAAAATGTTAATTTTTAAATAATGGCCTGAATCCTTCTCATGTTTCCTGCATGTTGGCAGTGAGTCCTTATGCAGGAAGGACATTTAGCTGTATTCTCGTCTAGCATGAACTTAGGTGTGTAATGAAGATTTCTAAGGAAAACTTTATTTCAAGCACCCAACAAAGCGACTTGATTTTCAGAAGGCTTCACTCTCAGCAGCTTGCCAAGGGGCCAGCATGGGTGCAGCAGGGAGAGTCTTTACCCATGAACTGTGCCTTCTCAAATCCTCATTTCAGGTGTTCAATAATTTTCATCGTTGGCTTAAACTGCATTAAAGAATGCATTTAATAAAACCCCAAAGATAGAAATGATGATTCAGCCCCTCCCTGAGAGCAGCAACAGTGGATTTGACATACGTGACATACAGAAGATACATATTTAGCTATTGATAGTTCTCTGATCTCTCCACATTTCTCTGCTGTCCTAAATGCGCTTGTCATTGAATGTTTCCATGTAAGAGTGGAAAACATGATTTCAGGTACTACTCACCTTTCCCACAGCAATTCATCCAGCCCCCAGGCTTTTCCCCTTTGCCATCTCTTTGCTTACCTGAGTGTTGAACTGTGCATCATGTCCACTCGCCCAGCTGCAAAACACCCCGCACCTCCTGGCCTCTCGACCACATACCTGGCTTTTCTCCCTCACAGAAACAGGGAAGGACAATATTGACCTCTGGAAGCACAAGAACTGCCCAAAGGCTGGAATTGCTGATTGCAAGATAAGTTCTAGCCTAAAACTACATCATCCTGAGCAGTTGGTATTCCTGAAGATGCCTCATGGTGTGGACATCTGCAACATTCCCAAATTCCTACAACTATGTCAATATTGATTCTTCATCCAACTAAAGCAACTATTTCATTTAATTAGAGCTCACCAGAAAAAGATGTCTCTCCAAATGAAAATACTGACTTTGCAGAAAGTAAAATAGAAAGGAATAACGTTAGTGTTTTGGGTCAAGAATCAATTTTCAACTTCAAATTCCTTAAGAAAAAAAAGGGTATGGACATGAAAACACAGCGACCCAAGGACCTACATTCTAGATGTCTTCTTTCTGATGCTTCCCTGTGAACCAGGCTCCCTGGCTGAACCTTGACTCTCCAGCACTGGTCTCCTTCCCACTGAACCCCATAGTGCCTACGAGGAGACTGGCAGGCTGGAGTACTCAGGCCACGGTGGCCCAGGGTGGCCCCAAGGTGCTCAGCCTGTCTCCAGGGACAACTCCAAATACAGCCTGAGTGTTGGGTCACAAACCAAAACCTTTTCAGTCCTTGGAGATTAGGATGCAGGAGAGAGTGCTTGTGTGTGTTCATGTATGTGTGGGGGTTAGATCTGTTGTTTGTTCATTATTTTTCAGCTGAGTATTAGAAATACTTGAGATTAATTTGTCTATGATTGGAGCAAGATTGAAATTACTTCTCATTATTAAACAACATTTCTGGATGTCCACAAGAATCCTGTATTGTCTATCTTTCCTACATAAATACTAATAGCTATTTTCTCTGGCTATGAATATTATATGTCAAAGCTAATCTTCAATCCCCTTTGCTTGTTTTTTCAATATTTTTGCTGCTCCTTTAAAATAACGTAGAAATACTTTTCAGCATGCTAAGTGTCTGCTACCTCTTGCAGGCAGAGTTAATGTCTCCTTGGTGTTTTCCATCAATCCCGCAGTAGTAGAGTTTCATTCTTTTCATTTGTAAAATTTTCTTTCTTTCTGCATAACTATGTGAACAGTCTGCATTGAAAATCATTATTTCTAAATTATGCATCTTCTGCTGTAAGAAATGATCTTCTGCAAGTGTTTTTCTAGTGGCTGGTTTGTTCAAAAAGGTTTCCTGAGCTTTCTGCTCTGACTCCTCCCACATGTCATCCTGAATCACAAATACCTCAGGAAGGTGGAAGGATATTAGCCAAAGGGAAAACCCCTCTGATCATTATCCATAATAGCTCCATGGCCAAGAGATTCAACAAGAGGAGCTTGGCTTTTGGGGCACAGGCTCTTGTTCAATTACCCCCTCATGAAGAGCATCACATAAGCATCCCTGCAGCTGCACGTTGTTCTCATTGGCAGCACTTGGAAGAGCCAGACCACTCTGACCATGGCTCTGCAATGTGCACCCCCTTCAAAGTAGGGGGAGGCTTCATCCTAGCCTTTTGGTTTGCCAATGTATAGCCAATTACAGGATCAGGAAACTATATTAGCATCTAAGTATGATTTTAGGAGGCTTTAAAATTAGCCTTAATTTTACATGCCTTAAAAAAAACCCATTGGGGCACCATCTTCAATAGCAGTGGCATAGCTAGAATCAAGAACCCGTTAATGCTATCCCAAATGGACATGTCCTACCGAAAAAGTGTTAAGAAAGCAAGTAAAGTCAAAAAGAAACAAAAAATATTACTTTCCCTTGAGAGAATAAGCAAGTGACAATATCTCTAGTCTATTTTAATGGGCATATGTTGCCATTACTGTTGAGCCAGTGTGACATACGCACTGAGCTGGTGACAAGTCACAGAACCGGAGTACAGTTGTCTTAGGCACCATGACAGAAGAGCTGAGTATGCCCACACATCTTCCCATGCGATGTCTTAATGCATGATCTAACTCCATCAGAGCCCGGTGACAGTTTTTGACAACCGGGAATGGGGAAGAAGGTCCTAATGGCTTATCAGAACCATTAAGAAAATTGGATAGGTGGAACCAGCACATCAGAGCAAAATGATATATCACTGGATGACTCCTGAAATTGCCAATGCTACTCATTTATTAAAGATGTAGCATTCCTGTTACAGCCCATGAAGCACTTGCTAGCACTGTCTATTTCAGGCAAATCATCACTAAATTCCTTAACTCTCATTCTGTTCTGCTAATGAGGATCCTGTGTGTTTCTACATCTAGGGTCCCTAATTAATCAAACACTAAAACCACCTAAGGGCAAATTATCTTCTTTGAGACGGGAAGATGCAATCAAGGACAAAAAGGTCCAATTGTTTTGGCTATCTTCTTCTTTAAGTGTTAATAGAAAAGAAAACAGAATATAAATGGAATGTCATTTTGCTTTAATTAAGAAAAATGAAAATAATTGTGTATTCTATTTCCACTTGTGACACTTTGTTGGATGCTTAAAGTACAATTAAATTGAGGTCAGACAATTTCAGAAGTGAAGATTCTTGGCACCTGCACTGAAGAGAAGACAGCTGTCTATCATAATGATCATCTGATATGATTTAATTTACAATCTTTGCATTCTGTGCTTGTTCACTTCTTTTTCGGCTTGAATTTTTGCTTATTTATCCTATTTTTAATTCTAGGTTAATATTCATGTAGCTATCTGGTTTTTTCTCCTTCCTTTTCCCCTGTTTTCTATAGACTCTTATCCTTCTTCCTCCACCTCTCTTTTTGCCTATCTCACATGTGTCTGTGAAAGACCACTGGGGAAACCTTGTGAATAATCAGATCTAATTTTCATAAAAATATTTGGATGCAATGTTAGACGATGCTGGATAATGATCGTGCTCCTTTTTGCATGGCCTTTGGAAGAGATCAAGCAATGCAAAGGATTTGACCTTGACCTTGCTGCCTGAATGGTAATGGGTACATACCAACATTGCTTGTTCTAAGAGTCATGCAAAATACATGTGCCAGGCTCTATTCTCACTCACTGTTCAGTAGCTGCTTGGGTATAATTTATTCTTGAGATGACAGAATGCAGTTTACAACCTGTATCCTGTATACCTAATGAGACAATTATTCCAGGAGAGTCTGAGCTATTCAGCAAAATTGACACAGAACAAACAGAAAGACTGTGCTGGAAATGAAGACCGAGTTTGTTTAACCCGAGGGGCTCCCAGTTAGGCTGTCGTTTGCTTGCACGTAACTTCCACTGGTGGAAAATGAGGTCTCACAAGTTTGCCCTGAAAGATGATTTAAGCCAGGTTTCCCAAGGCTGTCTACAAAATATTTGGACTTTCAGAAGACGTTGCTCTTCTCTGAATATTAACTAGGAAGGTAATGGTGAGTAAACTGAGAAGGGGTGAGGGGAGAGAGATGGGTCTTTCCAACTGGCACAGCGAGAGCGCTGTCTACCAAAGGAGGGAGACAGCCAAGAGACAACATTCAAGTTGTAAGCAGAGATGGCTCAGTGTCTTCCAAAGCACTGTAATATAGTACGTATATTTAACACTTTATTTTTAGTTTACAAATGTTTGTTGACAGGAGTGACAAATATAATGTGCATATGAGAGTGAGGAGCAGGAATGAAATATTCTGTCTCCACTTGAAATAGTCTCCTTGTAATCCAAACAAACACACACCTGCGAATTCCTCGCAAGTCAGCCAGCTGAAGCTCAGAAGATGACTCACGTTGTGCTTGGCCGGAACACTCACTAAGGTAGGCCTGTGTGGACACGGCGTTTTGTGCAATGCCATGGGATGTTGAATAGCTGGGAGTAGCAATGTTGCAATGCAGCAATTTTAAACAAGGAGTTTCTTCTTTCCAAGCAACTGAAAAAGATCTGCCAGCAGAGTTATTCTTAAAAAAAAGGATAAATACAGTTCAACATGGACTGGGGAGGAAGGAGAATTTAAACACAACTGCAGGTCTGGATGTGATGTTTACTGCTTTGACTGAACTTATCAGGGTCTCTATAGTAATTCTGTGGGTCAAATTCTGGGTGGCAGCCCTTACTCAGGAAACACTCCTGATGAGGTCAGCACAGGTTTTGACCATAAAGCACAAGTATCATATGTTAATAATGTCAAATAATGTGTATTAGCCTTTAGACAGCCAGCTGCCAAGATGTGCTTAGCTGGCATTTCTGCATGGAAGTGGGACTGGAGAAGAAACCACAATATATGATACCACAAATCACTACAGGGTGCAGAACCCCATGCATCTGGAAATGTATAGCTCAAAAACATAGCAGTAAAGAATAAGAAGGGGCTCACAGTTCTACAGCTTTGTCCTTTTTCATTATAATTTGAATATACTTACTCAGTTTCAAAGGATAATAGTAGTCTGTAATTATTCTTTAAAAGGACATATATTTTTAGTAGGTTTGAATTATTCAGAACATCAGAATGGTTTGAGGACACGTTGTTCAGTGAGCGGGCATGACAGCACTGGGTGTTCGGGTAAGAGTGGGGTGGAAGGTACCTTTGACACCACCCTCTGTGGGGTGCAGAGCTGGACCAGGACAGGTGGGCACAGCCGTATCACAGAGCAGGAACAAACATCAGTCTGTCATTGAGACTTTAGAGGGGCCACGAAATCCTGACGATCATGAGTCTGGCCATCTGACTGGATGGATGGCAGTCATGAAGTACTTACTTCATGTCCAAGTGATGGAGAGCATGTTGAACCTGCGTTTCACTTTAAAAAAGAAAAAGATTTAAATCAATGCTAATTTTTGCATTGACTCAATGAGGACTAGGATTTTACCATGCTTTTTATCAGAATGACACTATGTAGACCATGACATAGTCATTACCTTCTCAGATATGTTCTTTGATTTCTTTGGTGGTGTTATGCTCTTCAAAGAAACGGAGGAGGGAAGATGGTGTTGTCATTGGTACTTTTTGCTGGAAATTAACTCAAACCTAGACTGAAGTTTGGAGCTGGTGCTCTACTCGGTCCTTCTTTTTTTCAGAAGCATACAGAACAGTAGAAAATACTTTTTTTCCTTTGCTTGTCTGATGTTTAGTTTTGTTCCCATGGTGACAGGTGCTTTGTAAATATCTGAGAGAGGTGCTCTGTGCTGTGAGGAGAAATAGTTTCAAAATGCACAAGATTCAGAAAGGAGTCCTGCTCTTTTTGTCCCTTCTGCACAGGCATGATATATCTCACAAACAGAGTCCAAGGTTATGAAGAACATATACATGTCAATCTTAATTGCATTTTCTGTGCTATCTTTGACTGGATTTGAAAGTCCTAATCACAGGATTGTATTAAAGAAAACAAGATTTAGTTAAGCAAAATTGAGGTTCCAAATTTGATCTTGTCTGCATGGTGAAAAAAAATCAAAAACAAACAAAAAAGGGATAAGACTCTAACAAAAAAGAAATCCAGTACCTTTTCCCTAAATGGATATTGTTCTATCTGTATTTTGGAACTGGAGTAAAAATGTTACTCTTCACTTCTGTTTCTGCAACAAGGGTGCACAAGACATGGGGACAAAGAGCAAATCCGCTCCAGTTGTCTAATTGGACAAAGTTGTTGCTGAACGCCAGCCTGACCTAAATGGAACTGAAGGATTTTCACCAACCTTTCATCCTTTTGTATTTTCTAAGGTTAATCTTCTGTCCTTTGTGTTGCTCTCACTAGGCTGCAGCTGAGAGAACAAGAGGTACAGCTGAACTCGGAGCATCTTTCCACGTCCAGCTGATAAGGAGGTGGTTTGCTTGAGGCTAGAGCTAAATGACCTATTCATAATAAATGTTTTTCAATGAATTTAATCTTTTCTCTTGCACATCAGTTTGTCATGAAGAGACTAGTTTTTATAAATACATTCCTCGTCTAATGTCATTTGATGAATGCTTCAAGAGAAAATAAAGTAACTGCCTTTGTATTGCTTGAAAACTGTCACTTCAAGGCTATTTGCCACTCGTAATGGCATCACTGCTGCAAACAAGAACGAGCTTATTGTCAGGGCTTGTCAGGACCACTCTGAAGGTGTCCCCTCAAGGGGACAGAGCAGCAAGTAGCATCTACTTTGGAAGTAAGCTTTTGAGTTTCAGTCACTACAGCCAAGTTGGTTCAAGTTTTCTTTACAACTCCAAACTCGTGATAGACTGCACCCATCCTGTTGTATTTTACATGTATATGGTAGTATGCAATACAGCTAGAGCAAAAGTTAGAGCAGGGCTGTGTTTTGCCTCTCCCTTTCCCTAGGATGACCACTGTTCTCCCTTTTCCCAACAAACTGCCAAAGTGGAGATGTTAAAGATGTAAGTTGGAGGGATAAAATGCTCTAGATCATGTCCCAGCCTGCCAGTACAATCAGATCTGCTGCAGAGAGGCAGATAGTCAAGAGAGATCTGAGGATCCTCAACCCTCATCCAAAATAACTGTGTGATCTATGAAACTTGGATGGAGGGGGCTGCAGCATTCACAAAATATTCAGAGTATCATTTAGCAGCAGGCTTGATTTACGTGCAATAGGTTGTTTTATACCAGTTAACCAGATGTAATAACAAATAGCAACAGAAAAGCAAAAAGCCTGGAAGCATGATGCAGCGAGTCCTGGTTTGCTATGTGGTCCATGGATTTCCCCCATTATCCGCTCAGTTCTGTGGCTGAGAGGTTTTGCTCCTTCCTCCCGGTTGCCACTCCTCAGATTAAATGCCTGAGCTCTGTGACATATGGCTGCTCCGATCTCAGTGGATCTCAGCTTGTTTCCAATGCACTATAACTCCAATTTACCAGAATGGCACTTACAGATGTCCAGTTAAAATGTCCCGTTTTGTCAGGGAAAATGCTTTCCCAATGGTACTGTTTGCCACTGAATAGAATTCAAGAATCATTTTGTCTGTTATGACTTTTATTTTCATAAAGAATGCAGACATGAAATACTTAATGCGATGTCCTAATTAATGCAAATATGCCAAAAACCTTTATTTTCCAGAGAAAATTATGTACACTGTTACATTTCCACATTTCGTGGCTGCATATTTTATATACTGTAACCATGGTTACTGTGTCATTAAAGTCTATTCAGAGGGAGTTGGGCATAGCATAGAGCTATCACAGAGAATGATTGCTTTTGTAAATGTAAAAGAAGCTCTGCAGCTAATTAGTGTGAGTTTGTGTAAATTGGACCAATGGAGAGCATGAAATTTGGAACAAATTATTGTAGAATCTGAAGCAAATGGAGAAAATTTTTATTTGATTTAGGAACTTGCCTTCTGCATCACAAGCCTCTTAAACTTTTAATGGTGTAAGGCTGAAGCCACACACTGGTGTACAGCTGATAGCAGGAATGCAGACAGCCCTGGCTGAGAAGGGAGGTGAATGGTCTTAAATGGGAAGTACTGGTGATGGGCAGAAAGCTGGGGAAAGGGCAGAGCATGCCTGGGCTGTTCTGATTTTGCATCTTTTGGAAATTTTAGAAGCAAATTCAGCCGCTTGGGAATTTTTCAAGCTATCTTTTGTGTACCAATTAAGTATATGTTTCCTCCACGAGGTGCTCTCCGTACATGAAGAGTCGGGCTTGCTCTACTCCCTTTACTGCCCAGCACTGTAGTAGCAGATACAAAGTAGGGTCTTGCAATCACATGTTTCCTTAATCTTTTTTTCAAACACTGATATCCTCGTCAGAAAACATCATATCCACAGCCATGTAGATGCCTACCGGTCTTTATATTGTATAGGAAGCTGAATATGACAGCTGATTATCTTCCTACTTTGGATGTTACAAATCACTTTTCCAGCATGCTCCCCAACTTTTCAATAGTTGCATGATTTGTGGCATCCTTATATGTTAATAAGAATTTCCCCTTTGTCCCTGTACCTCTGTGCTGAGCAAATACAGTTGTGTGTTTTGCATCACCAGCCTTTGAAACACCTGCATGGGCCACGGCCAGCGGCAGTTTTGAGTGACTGTACAGAAGTGAGGGTACATGGGCTGCTGGCTTCCAGCAGCGAAGCAGCTAATAGCCTGTCCTTGCCCTGTCTCTGCCCGTGTACTGCCACACACCCTCCCTCTGCCAACAGCCAGGGGAAGCGATTGACAACTCTGCTTTTGGCAAATTTTCTGATTTTCATCTCTTATAATATTTGGCAGATATTAACAACTAAGAGCTAACTGCTCCTCATGGTGTCAGAAAATCTAACACTGTCCTGATATGAGCTGAGGCTTGCTTTGTATTGTGTTGCTTGTGTAACACTGGGATACAGCGGGCATTTTTCCTTCTCTGGAGTCTCAGAGAATAAGCAGAAAATCAACACGATCTTCTCCAGGTGCTCGTAAGCACAAACTACACCAGGCTCAGCAAAAACCTCCTGTCCCGATCACTCATCTTCCCCATACTTTGAATCCTTACACAGGAGCTGTGGAAGGAACCACATTGGCTCCGGCAGCTTCAGGGAGCATACTTCCACAAATGAATGAAGCAAAAAAATTAATATAAAATCTTGAGCAGTCACTAACAATCCCTGTCTCTTCCCCGTTATCCAATTTGATCCTTAAAAGCAGCTCTGCACAGCCTGGCTGTCAGTAGCCAGCATGATAGCCTTGGCCAGAGAAGATGCAAAATCGGAGTTTCCCATTGACCACTGCCCCTTTGGCCAGTCACAGTCTGGTGCAAGCAGCCCTCAGACAAACAGCTGCTAAAGCAGGGGCAAAAAAAAACCCCTGCCAGTGCTAAAAACCACTTAGTCTTGCATAGTCTTTTCATACAAGCACATCTATAACAAATAATTAGGCTGGTTTGATTTCAGGGCTGTTAATTGAATAAATAAGACCAGTAACACGGCACAGGACTGTGTACGTGAGTCCGTCCTCCCTGACCTGATCGCCAACAGAGCTGCAATTTTGAGGTTCAGGATCTCTGCCAACCTTTTCTCCACTAAGTGTTCCTGCTTTTTTTTCTGCATCTGTTCACTTATCGAATTTATCTGCAGGATACCTGAACCCTTACCTAGGATAATAGCCTGTCAGAAGGTAGGTAATGGCATGGTGCGGTATAACATTGTTATGTAGCAATGCTATGATGAAATGTCTAGGCTGCGTGTCAGGAACATTGTATTTATCTTTCTGTGGTATTTTTGTATCATTTTGGGAAAGGCCAAGTATGCCTGTGATGATGTGATGTTATCAGAGAACATTTCAACACCTATTTTGCACTCAAAGAGTTAACGCTGGGAGAGACAAGCACTTTAACTCCAACATCACCAGCAGCAGGTGATCCTGCACCTCCTCATTTGTGATAGTTCAAACAAGATCAGCCTCCAACCGTATTTGGAAGGTGTGGGCATCACCGATATGCTTCGGCTGAGCTCTGTTTCCCTCTCTTGTATTGCTCCCTGGCAGAGTATTAACTACTCACTGGTAATTCAGTGTGGAAACACACTCCATCTCAGTTAAAAGCTTTAGAAGCGTACACGAGACACACATTTGTGTGGGGAAAAAGAGAAAAACTGCCCTCCTGGCAAATGCAGTAAGCACATAATCCTCCACGTGATGGTGGCTTGCAGCAAGCACAATGCAACAAAACTCCGGAGCACTCCACGTGCTACCTCAGTCTGCTGCTTTTGTTCATGGTTTCTGCTAAATCCATGTCACATTTACCATTAAGTTAATAAATGCTCATTTCAGAGAAGCCCTTGCATTTTTTTTAACATTTCCAGAAATAAAGCATAACCAGAGGGTTCCTGTTACGTAACATAAATATTTTATTATCTTCCACATTACTGATTTGCAGAAAAAAAATCTAGACACACTTTTGTCCTCTTTCATTAGATAGCCTTGAAAAATATGATGCCATATTGCACAAGTTGGCCTTCTGCATAACCATGGAATATTGCATTACATATACCTAACCCTTTGCCAAGTTGATGCTTGAAAAGACAGGAAAAATGAAGGTCTACATCTTATAACAACTCCTATTGCTTTTTATCTAAAAATAATTGTGCCTGGCAATGTATTCTTTCTGCATCACAGGCACTATTTTTTTGATATTTCAACAATACAAAATTGTAATTTTTGCTAGATTCATCATTCCATATCACAGAGCTGTAAAAATTCAATTACAAATCCTGCAGGTCTTGGCCTACCCAGGCAAAGCGCTGTGCCACGGAGGGCTCTGCTGGGGTTTGCTGGGTTGCTGCACAGATGCAGCTGCTCGCGTGGGACTCCCAGTGTTGGAGTGTGTGCAGTTAGCTACATTGCCACAGTCACTGGACTAACTAACAGAGTGAGCATCTCCATGCTTTTATTAATTTGATGGTTCTCAGTTCCAGACTCACCATATAATTTGTGTACAAGCATGCTTGTGCTTAAGGCAAGGACATAGGCTAATCTGGGAGGGCTGAGGGGAGGAGAAGGAGGAGGAACCCAGGCGCACATGGTGCTTTAGCACCGACCCAAGCTCTTGTTCATGCAGTTCAGACAGGTTTGGTGCTGATGAGGGCATTCACATCACAGCCCAGCCTGCCAGCAGCCAGCAGCTTTTCTGTTTTTCCTCCCCACTGCATGGAAGCTTTGGGAAGCAGCTACCAAACAGTGTTTTGCAGCTTGTTCTTAACCTCAGGTTAGAGAAATGACCTGTGCCTTAGTGGGCAAACTGCCGTCTTTGCAAACATACCAGGCTTAATCAATACAAGCAAGGGTAACAAGCAGGACACCCTTACCTTTGGCTGCAAGAGACAAGTTTTCCAGGAATCAGAAGCAGATAAGACTACTGGATAGCCAGCTTCTCCCAGCATCATCTTCCTCAAATCTTCTCCAAGTGTACTTTAGGCAACTGCTTTATTTCTACAGGATTTCCAATTGTATGGTAGTCCTCTCCT
Source organism: Balaeniceps rex (assembly GCA_013401315.1). Taxonomy (NCBI): domain Eukaryota; kingdom Metazoa; phylum Chordata; class Aves; order Pelecaniformes; family Balaenicipitidae; genus Balaeniceps; species Balaeniceps rex. Next base: position 86,409 of record VYZW01024731.1, on the reverse strand, counting down.
GAGTGTCTGGGCCTCTACCTGTGCACTGGGCAGTCGCACAAAGTGCTCACACAACAGGCTGGACATGTCCATCAAGGACCACCGTGCAACCAGAAACCCTCAGTGCATCCACAACATCAGCCTTCAGCACATGTGCTGCCAGGTCAACCTTTTCCAAAGGGCACAGGATATTTGGCGTATGTGCTGTTTGGTCACATGCAAAAGGCTCAGGAGGTCTCAAACATCAGGGACTAGACTGAGGAAAACCTAACTAGGTTAGGCAGCAGTTCAGCCTGGGGCTTGCTGCAGAAAGAGGCAGAGGGGAGGGGGTTATCACTGCAGAGTGAGCAACATCAAAGAAAGGGTACCAAGTTGTATAAGAAAACATGCCTCTTATTGAAACACTTTGTGTACATAGCAGGGAATCACCCAACACAGTCCTTGTTGTTCAAGCACTACTTGAGTTTATGTCAGCCTGGCATAATGAAGCTCTCCATTTAGTAGATATCAGGACTATTTAAGGTTTGTGATAACATTTACAGTTGACTTCATTTTTATTTGAATTGCATGCCAGAGATACCAGTAATATTTTGGTATTCTTGCCAAAGAAAAGCTTTTAATATTTACAGACAGACTTTGAACATGCCAGCTGGCTGATGCTAAGAGTTTGAGTTCTCTTCAAAACAAAATTATCGGAGTAATTTACGTAAGTCTCATTGACAGTTTACTTTAGCTTTTATTTCCAAAACATCAACATTAGCATCTATGATTTATTTTGCAGTCTTCTGCCGGGAAAAGGAAAGCCCTCACCTCTGTATTCATATTAACATTTATATAAAGCAGCCAGTAATCACGTGGATCTAAAACCTGCGTGCCACATTTTAAACAAGATGCAGTTGAATTCCCAGGCACAAAGCCAGTAGATTGGGCCATCCAGGAAACGCACACAATAGGCCACCAACTGCAAGCCAATACTCCAAACAGTTCTGGTGCATGGGTTAGGCAACGCTAAGTCCCATGAAACATTTTCATTGGGAAATTTCATCTGTTGATATTAGATCCCTGCTTCTTTTCACAGAAGGGTTAAATGACATGGCATAGCTTCTTTTCTCCTGCTCCTTTTCACCAGCTTTTAGCCCCAATCTTGCTCATTCTTCAGGCTTTTCACAAAACCAAGCATTTAGCCCTGACTCTGTGCCTGGGCTTTCTCACCTGTGCTGTGTCACTTTGTGCTTTTCTGCTCCTAATCCTCACTTTACTTCTGACAATTTCCCTGCAAAACTACCAACACACACGTTGTTCATATTTTGAGTGGACCTTGGTTTTGAACGGTGGCACGAGCTTGTGTGGATTGATGCTGGTCAAAAAACCTGTACATCATTTAAGACAGCTCTAAGAAAGGAAGCTGCTGTTTTGCTCTACCTGCAATACTGTCACATTCAACACAACTGTTACAAATTAGAATGAAAGAATTATTTGGCTTATTTGTTTGCAAACTACCATGTATGCTGCTGCTTCAAGAAGGGAGTCATGGGCAGGCAGGAGGAAGGTGGTTGTTCCTTGTGCCTGGCAGCTGCCCAGAGGTGAAGCCAACCCACCATGATGGGGAGATGGTGCCTCCATGGTGAATGATGCATATGGTCCAGTGGGAGAAGCCTCCAGACCACACAGTCTTTTGGTGGATATTTTTCTCTGGATCTTCATGGTGCTCTAGATGACTAGTTCCCACTGTAGCCCTGCAGCAGGACTATATATTTTCACAGCAAACATAGTGCCATGAGGTCCAGCCAACCTCACAGGAGTTTGGCCAAGCGCTCCCTCCCAGTTGGAACCCTGTTCATGCTGCCAGCTGAGCTGGGGTGTCCACATTGCCATTAGCAACTGCTCAGCCGCAGCGGGGCATAAGGAGGCTTTAACTCCTTTTCACCAGGAAGTGAAGGACTGTGTAAGAGGTGTTGGTTGAGCTTAGGATGACAGTGCTGCTTTCAACAGAGCACAAACAACTGACCCCACCACCACCAACAGCACAGTAATATATAGGCAGGCTGCATCTTTCCTGGGGGTTGTGAGGAGGCTAATGCTGGTTAGAGTAGCCCAGAAGCAAAACTAAGTCACATCTGTCCCACAGACTATGCTTAACACTTTCCAGGGTACAACACAACCAGGATACATTTGTACAACAACCTGCTCTGGAGTGGTCTCTGCTCCTTGGGCTCCTGCAAACGTGGGTCTGAGCTGGCAGACTTTCAGTCCCCAGAATGGGGAGAAACCCCCTAGTCACCACAGCAGAGAGATACTCATATCTTTGGAGATGGGAAGGGCGCTGGTGGACAAAATAATAGAAAGAAGGGAACAGTTATACCAGGCTGTGTCCACAGACAGTGGTAGAAAAAGTCTTAGGAGAGCCATGTGCTTCACATCTCAGAGCCTACAGCCTACCCAATCACGCTGATGACCACCTCTGATGGTCACAGGACAGTCTCAGCTCTGGTAACAAAAGCACATTAATACTTTGGGCTCCCTGATACCTGCAGAAAATTTTGAGTTACAACTCTTTTCCGAACAGCCACACCACAGTGGAGTCCTAGCTAACTCTTTCCTTCCTCATATTCCTCCAGAAAAGAAGTAGGTCTGAAGATCCTTTGCATTCCCACATGGAGGAGGCCTCTGAGAGCTGCTGTAATTCTGATGACAGCTTTTAAGACCTGTCTCTACAAAGAGTACTCCTTACTCCATGTATCTTCCTGAAAGTTCAGAGCACTGTGTACCTCAGTAGCACTGCTGAAAACGCAGATCTCTTCAAATACAAAGGCACATATTTAGGGCATTAATTCATATTTCTTCATTCCAGTTTGCACTGGCAACTCCTAAAAAGAAATGCTGATTGAACCCTGACATAGTAAGTGAAAAAAATCCTTGTGTTCCTTTAGCATCAAAAAATCTTTTGAATGTGTGTCTAGAATGACTTATAAAGACTCTAAAGAGAGTTTCTTCACCACATAGCAACTAATATTGCCGATGCCTTGTGGAAATATCTGGAAATTATATTAAAGGAAGAAAAGAAAAGGTGGAGGAGGAAGCTGTATGTGGAAACGTTCTCTTCCTGATCCATATCTGAATGTTCCCAGTCAACAAGCTCTCAAGTCTGCACTTGAACTGTGCATCAAAAGAAGCAGCCAATGTGTATTCTCTTGTCAAGCTCATTCCAAACTGATGCATAACAGCCATGTACTAGCCAGGGTGATTTCAAACGTGTTTACTTTGACTGCAAACTAAATTTGTCTCTCTTCACTCAGAGATAAAGTCGGTAATATTTGTAAACCAAACATCGTAAGGCAAAGGTCTGACTTGAAGCTGATGCTCATGTTGGAGCTGGGAGCATGAAACAACTGCATAACAGTGATATTTCCCTGGAGATCCTGACCATGACTATATGATGAAGGCCAAGTTCAGAGGTGAGGCCTTGGGAAATGTCTCTGGGACAAGCTAGTGATACCTCCCAGGGCAATACTAGAGCCTCTTCAAGGGCTGCTCTGCCTGCCCATGGGTGGCACTCAGTGCCTGGCCTGATGCTTTCACCTATCTCTTCTGGCCTGACTTCATGTCACTGCCCATGAGCAGACCCATCAGTGGCCCCTTCCCAGAAGAGAGAGCCCTGACACAGCCTGTTGCCAAGGCAAATGAGACCTGAAGCACCCTGAAATCAGTCTTGAATGTAGTCTTTCTTAAGCTGGATCTGAGAATGCCATCAGCTTTGGCAGCCCCTGAGAGCAGCCAGCTTCAGGTCCTAGCTAGAGCACCTCAGTTTCTTAGGAGGTGCAGACTTGTTCCGTGCTTCTGACATACCATTTGCAAAAGGGGTCTCACAATCCATGGTGGCTATTAGGTGGTCAAAGGATATGTACGATGTCCCTACAAGCTGGAAAGACTCAGGGGTATGAAAATGAGAGGGTGCAGAGACTGGCACAGGCAGCTAGCTAGACAGGAGACCATCTTCTGCCAGTACCAGTGCATATTATGCACCTAATCAGGGGCATACACAACACTGCCGTTTTATCTGAACCTGTCTTGGTTCTGTGTATTTGCTTTATTTTCTTTTATCCTTGTGTGCCACGTAATATGAATTTTACTTTGTCCAATCCTGTTGAATTTTCAGCATGCACATACAGTGTTACCAGGACAGTGTGCATGGCTCCTTCAGCAGGCAAATATTTTACCAAATTGCTTGAACTTTCATCTACTGTTTCTATGATGACAGTGATAATGAATTAACAACAGAGTAGCATACCCTGTGTAAATAAGGACAGTCATCTCCAAATCATCACATATGTCCCACATTGTGACATTTTTATGTTTTGCAACATGAAAATAAAAGAGCATCTAACTTACCTTAATGCTACTAATGGAAGACAAAGTAAGTTCTTTGCAGTTAACTACCAGGTTCTTGACATTTCTGACCAAATACAGTACAGGATTTCATTTCCACTGTGGTCCTGCAGCTGCTAGCATTTGCCTGTGTCTAATCAAGCAAGAAGTTAACCGTGAATACCAAACACAAAATCTATAAACTAAAAGCTAGAACTAACTTGATGCCCTGAAGATCACAGAATTTAAATAGAATGGAGCAAAAATAAAACATTCTGCATTATTCCAGGCGTACAGCCATATGTCTTTGATACAGGATTTTCAAACTGCTTATTAACCCTTTCTAGAAAATTGTTTTAAGTAGTAAAAGCTTTGAGTCAAATCTGGCTGTGCTTATTCAGAGCTTAATCAAGCCAGGCCAGCACCCCAGGGTGAGGATGTCATTGGACCTGTGCAGCAGGGAAGAAGAGAAACGAGTCTTTCCTCCTCCCTTGCATGAGCACAGAGGTTAACATAATCCAATTCCTTGTGCTCCAGTAAATGGTGAAAAGGAGGCAGAAAAGAGCCAGCTCTGCAGCACAGGGAGGTAAGAGCAGATTCCCCTTGACCGAAGGGAGTGTGGAGGCCCGGCTCATTGCATAGATGGAGTGTCGTGCTCGCTGGGTTTGCTCCATGCCTATGGGAAGAGCTCACCTCTCCTCCTTCCCACTCTGCCCACTACAGTACTTACAGCCACAGTCCATCATCGCATGTACAGGAGTGGGAATTCTGACTGAGAAAACACTGCTGACTCAGGTCTTCTGAGATTCACAGGATAAAATTCAAAGAATACATTTAGCCGCACTGTCATTTCTTTTTCCAGAACCTCATTTACAGACCAAATATTTACTGTTCCTCTTCATAAAAATTTGAGGACATTTGAGATCCTGCACTCTGGTTTGCAAGGACTTACTATGTTACCAGCATATATCCTTTAATTACAGAGCAGTTAACACTCAGCCACTGGTAACACATTACAGGGTTCAGGTTCAGCTCTACACAATGACATCTGCATCTAAATTTAGGTGTCTGAGCTCCCATTTTGGTCAACGGAGCTCTGGGGCTCAGTCCGGGTGCTTGAACATCAGGATCCAGGGGTGTTCAGTGGAGCATGAGAGACATCTGCATGGGGCTGGTGGATGTGACCCAAAACCTGCACACCCCGGAGAGGCAGCCAGGTTTGCTCTGGGCTTCAGCAATGGCACTGGGCACTGCAGCGAGCCTCCCCCTGCCTTTCTCACAGGCGGTGCAGGAGGCCTCAGGGAAAAGCACAGTCTTTGTTAGGCAGCTGCTTCAGTCTCCCACCTCTGCCGTGCTGAATGGGAGAGGGGAATTTCTCTCTTAACCCACTTAGCAATCAATTTAACACCCTCAAATATAATGTTCTGTGGCCCATTGAATTTCCTCCTTGGAGCTGTAACTGCTGGCCTTGCTTTTATTTTCAGGTAGAGCGTCTCATCTTTCACTGAAGCTTCCTGCACTACTTGTCGCAATTTCATCTTCCAGGCTGCTCCACAGTGAGCCTTGTGCTAAAAATGTAATCCCTGGGATTTATTATAATGCTGTGATCGTAAGGGAAATATGAAACTGCAGTCCAAGTTAACTAGAAGCACGATAGGATCCTGGGCATTGGCGAGGAGCTGTGTCCATGTGTAAAGTCAACAGATCAACAACAATCAAATGAGACCAGGTCTCACAGACTGACTCGATGCCTCCCATTCAGCATGTTCTTCTGTTTGTAAACTTCACTACTAGCCCCTCTACGTGGGAGCATAATTGTACACAGAGCTAATGGAAATATTTCACCGGAATTTTCCTTTTTAAAATGGGTTTCATTTCTTATGCCTGATGATACTATGTTTTGGTCAATTATTTTGGTTTTCAGAAGAAGACGCTTTTAACAAAAACAAGATTTTATTTAGACTGTTTTCATCTCCTTCCCATGCCACTTTTTGTTAGAGTCCACCTCCGCACAGTTCTTTCTGTATGTAAAATTCCTCAGATAATTGCTTTAATTGTTATTCCCATAGAAAGGAATCATATTTTATGACAATCTGGATGCATAACATTGTCTTTTCTGATGACCTCGAATTTCTTACAGGCAACAGTGGAAGAAGATAAAGAAAAATTTTTCTCCCCATGTGTGTCAGTTACCACTGCAGAAACCTGAATACTCTCTCTATCCGTGCTAGTCACCTTATACAGGCAAGATCCCCCGCACTGTTTGTTCCATCCCCTACCAGTGGTTACCTGCCTAGTTTGGCCCTTTTCAGAAAAAAAAGTCAATCTTTCAGACAAAATGGGCCATACAAGAATGGGAGGTAATTTCTGGGTCATGCTCGAGACAGTCTTTTTCACTTAAAGTCACCATAATTTTGATGGGCGTTTCTTTGGGTGATATCCTTTCAAGAAGTATGTGGTGAACCAGGAGCATGCTGGTGGCTTGCTGGCGTGGTTGCCATCTCAGGGAGTTTGTTCCTGGCAGAGGGAGGGAGCATCAGGAAACCCAGTGGTGAACACTTACAGCATAACCTGCCAAGGGGAAAATTCATCTTATTATTAATTAGGAATTGTCTATGCGTGCAGCAGGGAGGTTGTGTGTTACCTGCAATTTTTTTCCACCCCATTTGATTTAGTATTATCCCTATAATATGTAATTTTTCTTTTAATGCTGCTAAACTCTTGACCTCAATATTTTGTAAAAATGAGTTTCACAGCTTAATTATACATTGTGAAAGACAAGACGTTCATTTTTACTCATTTTCTTTTGGTTAAGAGTGTTCCTTGCTGGCCTGAGTGTGCATGAACATTGGAAAATAATCTCTTCAGCAACCACTTCTCAAAATTTATGCCAACACTTGTTACTTGCTATCCTCCAAATTTCACCTCTGTGTTCATTAGAAAGTGTTCAGACACTGTTGTGTTGCAGCAGAGACAATGTACCACCTCCCCATGTACCACTGCTCTGCATCTGTTAAGATTTTTGAAATTGTCTTCAGACAGCCTTGACTGAAGTGTTAATTGCTCAGACCCTGACTTCTGCAAATCTAGTTAAAATTATTCTTCCCCTAACCTTCCCACAACTATTGCAACATTTATTCAGATTTTTAAAAAGGGGTTAGAGCAAAGATATGAGGTTAAACCAAAACCAAACAAGAACATTGACAAATTGGGTTGTCAGTTGCACTTTCTATCCTTTACCATCTGAGTTCCACGTGGTTTGTGGCATAAACAAATTTTAATTGAGTGACAGATTGTTATTTCAGTACTGAAAAATCCTCTCCCAATTTGGGAGAGAAAATGCTCTGGTAATTCTTATTAAAATAGGTCTACAAACCATCAAGGCCAGAGGCCTTTTTTGATTGCATTTTTAGAATAGCCATCTGGACTTCCTCTGGAGGTTTGAGCTTGAGCATGGTCTCTATTTTTTACAGTCACTTTGCAGAAGCACACCCTGTCCAGAAAATCCAAGACCTCAGGTGCAGCTGAGCTAATGAATTACATGCAGTGATGTGCTTTGAGGGGTCTCTTAGGAACCCCTTGTTAAAATTCTACCACCAGCCCAGAGGCAGGAGGGATAATATTCCTCCTCTACTGAGGTCCACTGGATTCCTGCTAAATCAGTCCTGTCAAAGTTGACTTATCCCTCAGGCTCCTAAAACACATCTGAAGGAGAAATTGTTTTCCTCTGTAATTACTTGCTCTACTTAGACTGGACCTGGAGCTTACCACATGCAAATATCATTTATTTATTTTGTGATAGTCTGCTATTGACCAGTATGGGCCATGCAGTGCTTGCAGAGCAGAAGTGTGCAGAAGTCATTTAGTGATATTATTAATCATGTTAGCATCTGAAGCAATTTCCCATCCGAGTGGTTTTGTATTTGGAGTAGGAAGATAATGAGTATTTTGGCAAGGGGATAATTAGCCAGAAGGTGGCCTCTTTTGTCATTATGAGACTGATCCCAAAGACCATTCACATCAAGGAAAAAATTCCCTTTGGGTCTAGAAAGCCTGGACCAGGTGCCTGTAGACCCACCGAAAGACACCAAGTGCGCCCATGGAAATGACATACCATGGGTAACGCACTCCATGTCATCCTCATCACAGCAGCTGCGTGTGCATTTTAACCCATCACAAATGCAAAACAATTGGAATTAGGTTAACCTCAATACAGAGGGTGAAACCAGCTTAATTTTTTACACGTTTGCTGCAGGCTGATAGTCCATGTGCTGGTATTAGTTATGGTTATGAGATATTATTTTGGCAACAGTGACTTTGTCTGAGCCCAGAAAGATCTTCAGAAACCTCCAATGTCTTCCTAAACTGGGGAGTCTCAAGCTGATTAAAGAGGCGTATATCCAAAAGACGAAGTGTCACCACAGTAGGAAATGTCTCACCATTTCGATCCTCTGTGTCAGGGAATCTGGAAGGTTAAGCCTGTATTTTTTTTTTATTTTAGATTTTCATGCCATAGTATCAAAGTCAGTTTGAAACCACTGATTCTCTCACTCTTGTTTTTGCATTTTTTTCTCCCTTGTATTTTCAAGAGATGTTTTAGTTCTCCACTTTTCCCCTTTCTGCTGTTGTCAGCTCTCTCCTCAAGAGTCTTCTGTCCTTTAAGTTCTGACAGGCTGAATCCCAGCTTCGGTTACCCAGGGATTAGTATTGCTAGCTAGATCGTCTCCGTTGCGTACTGATGACCTGGAAGAAGGCATGTGTGTACAGGGAATAAAGCTTTCTGACAGTACAAAGATGGCTGCAGGACTGTCAATACAAATAAGGAAATAACTATGCCCAGAAGGCACTAAATAGAGTACCAGCCAAGGGAAGAGCAGAAGTACAAGCAGGAAATTGAGCAAGAGCAAAAATTATAGGTTAAAACCTGGGGTAAGTAAACAGGGTGGAAAGATCGGGAGATCTGGATGCAGATTGGCAAGGAAAGCCCCATTCGGACAGAGGAATTCAGAAAGCCAAAGGAGTTGCTTGGGCACTGGACACTTTGGCTGGGAAAAGCCCAGGAGCCCAGAATAGGATTGACAGGATTGGACAGAGGACGAAGGAGGTGGAGAGACCACAAGCTAGCCAACAGGAACAACAGCGAGAACACCATGTCCAACACCACGCTTCCTTTGTGGAATTAAACACCTCCCTTTTGCCCAGGGACAGAGTGCTGGCATCTGCGGCCAAAACTGCTGCCTGCACGTCGGCAGCTGTGGGTCCTGGGCATGGATGCTGGAACACGCTGTTGGTTAACAAAACAATTTTGTCCAAGCCAACCTGAAACCCAATATTTCATTTTCATTTTTGCTTAGTAGAAAAACAATTCTTTTTTTTAAGGAAGTTGGTATTTTCGCTATTAAATGCTTCTATTTTGCCAAGAAAATATTTGTTACTAGATCATTCCAACCGGAAGTTCCCACCCTGCTAGGGCCCAAGTTGTTATAACAAACTTCTGTCTGCCAGGTTATAGATTTGTTAGGTCAGTTACAAATAAATACAGATTTCAACTCAGTATTTTTCTTGAGAATCAAATCCTCTAATGCAGTCCTTTCCTACAGTGCTTTACAATTTTCAGGTGGAAGGTAAGAGTGAGTCATAACTCAGCTCTCACTTGTATGACAGATACCTAGTTTTGAATATCTACGTTAACCTAGATTAGGATGGACAACAAAGTACAACATATATGACTATAACCTGGCTGGCTTTGCATTCCTTGAGTGTCCAGGTGCGTTATCTGTTGAGACACACTAGGATTTTTCCAGTGAGCTGAGAAGGTCTATATTACTATATTACCAGGTACTTCATTGTGATAAATCCACCTTGAATTAAAGCATATCCAAACTGGGGTAGCAGGTTTTGTATGCTTGACTGGAGAAAATTAATGGCTGAGGCCAGCACAGGTGAGATCCTGGATTCAGTGAGCAGTAAGGGGTGTGCATGAGGAGCAGACTCATGGATGTGAGGCGTGTTTCAAGAAATATATTTCCCAAATTTCCTAACACTAAAGGAGCTTTTGATCTAGTTGCATGAGTCTTTACAGTAAAATGTTGCAAATAATCTGCAGGTCACAGTTATTTCACAGTTATTTTTCAGGTCTGTAGGTGAATATAGTGCTGCACAGCTTTGGGGGGGCTCTATGCACACTGTAGTTCACCACGTTTCCTGGGCCTTAGTTGCTGCTGTTTTTAATTAGTGCCCCCCATGCCTGGCTGATGTGTCACACTCTATACATACTGATTTAAAGCTACGTCATATCAAATAAAAGACAAATAACTTGTTCAAGATCATATTTAATCAAACAAAAGAAATCAGCTATAGGTTGGCTATTTTGGATAGGTAATAATATCACTGATTTTTTTTCCTTCACTATGGACATTAAAAGGAATTCTATTTTTAAAGAATTTCCTCCAAACTGCTGCATTCATTATTGATTTTCTTTCTACAGTTGTTTAAACATCAATATTTTTCTAACCAACCACTTCATGAAAGTGTAGTTTACCAGAAGTTATTTTTATCTTACTATTCTTAAGTAATTTATTTTATATCTCAATTACATGGAAAGGTAAAGAGTTCAGGGAGAAGAAAAGGCAAATATCTGTGTTCTTGAATGTCTAACCTTTAAGATTTGAATTAGTTAAGATGTCTTTTACCTCTCTCTTTTGTTTTCTTTATTGATATGAACAACACAGACTCAGATTTACTGCAGGATATTTTGAAATGAAGAACAAATAATGAGTGTTTGTTCAAGAGAAGACAATGTCCAAAATTCATTCTACAACAGCCAAATGTTAACAAAGGTATTTCTAAAATGGTTGGTTCCTGCCCTTCCACTGGCTTCAGAATAACCTTTTGCATAAATGTTTTGCTGTGTGTTCTTCTGTACAGCGAAGACATTATTCCTGAAGAGCTTTTTCCTCTATGCTCTGCAGTTACATATTGACATTTAGACTCACAAGTCCTAATTAGCACAACTGATTTTCCTCTGGGAGTTAATATAAATGATAGCAGAAAAAAAAAAATGTGCTGCTGCATCTCAGCATTGCAGTCACTCTATCACAGAGCTATCTTAGTAAACCTTTTAATTATGGACAAGCTGCCAGGTTACTTAATGCTTCCAAGTAGTAAAAAATGAAGAGCATTCAGCATCAGGATGGCTCCTTTCTCCTGGATCACCCCCTCGCCCTGGTTGGAGTTACCACCCAAAGCTGCCCCACCTCTGGCAGCTCCAGGCATGGTCCACAACAGCTTGTGGTCAGCTTTATCAAAAGGTATTGAAAGATGCAATACATCCAATTTAGATTAAACTCTTTGGGTCAATGTATGTGCTATGTGCATACAGAGACTCCTGGGAATCAGGATTAAGACAATTAGAAAGGGTCAAACTACTATTTATAGCCATTCACAGTAAACTTGGTAAGACTACCCCAACACATACACAAAAGGGAAGAAAGGGAAGAGACAAAGAAATGATTTCTTGAGGAAAAGTGCAAGCAGGACATAAAGCAGAAATACCCTTCTCCCCATAGGACAATATTAAAAGGTCCTCAGTAATGAAGAAATTTGAATTAGTTGATGGCACCGATGTTGAAAAACAAGAAGACTCAGTTTGCCAGAGGTCAGTGGCAGTTTTGTTACTTGCCTAAGTAGAGTGGTGTTTTCTCCTCAAAATTGGTCTTACAGGTAGCTGTAGAGAGTCTTCTTGTACCTAGCAATGAAGTCAGGGCACACTCAACAGAAGCAAGCAACGTATTGCTGCCCCTACCCTCACCTATGCCCATGGGCTGGCTGTAGCAAAGTTGACAAAACTGCCAAGCAGCTGGACTAATGTAACAAGAAATTCTATTCATAACAAGAAATAATTGATCTAGTTCTCTCCAATGAGAAAGCTTTTACATGCCAGCTTTAATTTCTATTACTGGGAAGGGATGTCCTACCAAGGTGAGAACCCGAGTGTATCCTTTGCCCCAAGCTCTCAGTTTCACCTCTGCTGCCTTATTTTATTTACAAGTGATTTGCAACACACTTTCATCTCAAAGTATGGTGGAAGGGTGCATACGGGGACTCTGATGAAGAGCAAGATCATTACAGATGGTCTGAAACCGCCATTCATATATTTTCCAAGAGGTGCTTGGAGGGAACATTAATAAAAAGAGGGGATTGAAAGTGGAGGTTTGGGTACTTGTCTTCTGTACAGAGAAGGATCTGTAGGGTAAGGTCTCAGAAGTGAGTAGTTAAGTGGTTTTAAGATAGCAGTTAATCATTGTTAAGAGCCTTTAAAATCTCAGTGGGATATTTTAGCACTCATCTACATATTTTTTTTGTGCAGCTTTAATTAATTTAATCTGAAATCAACCTAGTTAGAGTGCAATTCCCAGGAGTGTGCACCATTATTCCAATAAAGTGAATCACCTCTGCTGGCATAGGGCAGTTTTACATACCCTTCTTGGAAATAGCTAAACTTTGTCACAAATACTTAGTGTGAAAATAACTGGAGAAAACTGGGTTGAAAAGCAGAAGCAGTGCCTGTGGATAGCATAGATTTGAAAGGAAGATCTCTGGCCACAACACAGAGATTGTCTCTGCCTAGATAACAGGAGTTACTGGCAGACTGACAAAAAAATGGCCAGAGAGACAGATGTAAGCAATTCACTTCTCTTGAAATGTGGATGTTATTCAAATCTTCTTTTTTACCTCTTTCCAAATACATTTTCTCTCTATTTTTAATAACTCTTGTGCTATTTGGTTATTTCACATTGGTGGTTCCAGAGAAAATAGAGTCCTGGAGATGTGCTACGGGAAGAGCTTCTGAGACCACGTCCCTAACTCAGGACTCAGACAAACAAGTGACTTCTCATGGGTTAAAGAGTTATTGAATGAATTCCAAGTGGTTTAAAAGTATTGACTTCTATTAAAATCTAAGTGGAATTAGTATGTCAAGAAGAAATGTAGGCAATGGTTGCAGAAAAAACAGCAAGACTGTTGGAAAGCAGGAAAAGAGAGAAGTGTAAGCTTTTGGTGTGAATCTTCAAGAAAAGGGCCAATATGGTCATAGATATGTCTAAATATGTCAACACAGGAGCCATGGGTCTTGGGATTTTCCTCTGTTCATAGCCTTCCTGATCTGACTGAAACTGGAATATACTTGTATAGATTTCAGAATGGATGTTGAAAAATTGGAGAATATATTGGAAGGTATAAAAATTGCCAAAGTCCTAGCGATATTCCTTACAGTGACAACTTAACAGGCTCAGCCAGTTTAGCTAATCAGAAAACAGACTGAGAAAATATGTGATTAAGTTTCTACCAACTAGTAAAAAAAAGGAAAAAAAAGACAAAACTGTAGATAAAGCCAGACAAATGCAAATTAGAAATCAGTAATAAAAATTTAACTGAGAGGGTAATTAGTCCTTGGAACAAATTGCCAAGGGAAGTTATGGATTCTTCACCTCTTGATCCTTCTTGAAGGGCTTCCTTTTCTCAGTGAACTCAGTACGAAGATAACGGTGAAATCCATCAGAAAATAATATCAATCTTTTTTCCCTGAAACTTTATGAATGTGTGATGGAGAGAAGCCGAAAGCATGAGCCAAATACAAGCATTTGCAGCAAAGCAGGTCACACCAGTCCACTGGCACTGGAATGGTGGTATTATTTCTCCAGCAGTTTTCCAATGTGAACAAATAGCTGAGATTATCTCATGCTGCTCCATCCCCTCCAATGATCCACTCTCACCTCGGCCAGTCACTTGGGTCTCAGACGCTGACCGTTGTAGGAGGGAATATTTATGTGCCACAGAGACAGCTTTGTGGAGCTAGCGGGAGACCGCATACTCTCAACCAAGATCTGGGTACTGATGAATGACTGTTTTGGGAAGATGAGCCCCCTCACTGCCTCTGGAGAGGAGGCTTAAGCTTTTGGAAGAACTCTTCCTGTCAAAGATGATAAGCCCAACAGAGAGCAAGGGATGATTTCTGCAGGGAGAGGCAAACTGTGGTGTCCGCTATGGATGCCCCGCTCAGATCTAAATTACTGGTGCTTAAGACACTGCAGGTTTGCAGGCAAAGCTCTGAAATCACCTTGAAGCCACCTGCAAGAGCTAACAAGAGCTGAGCAGCATAAACCGTGGGCATGCCAGTGGGAGGGAAGACAGCACTGAGTTCGGCCTGAGGGCACTGGCAGAGGGACCAGGGTGGCTCACATGAAAGAAGACTCATGGCAAGAAAGGCTCAGCACCCCCTTGTCACAGCACCTCGCAGGGACTGGAGCTGGGATGGCGGAGATGGCTGTGCCAGTGTCATGCTTGGGGCAAAATTTCCACAGCTGTTGCCCCTCTGGATAACGTGCCTTTCCCGTGCTTTGCGCACAGGGAGAGGCCTGACACCCCGTTCCCCGTAGCCCATGCCAGTTGCAGGCAGCCAGCCTTGCCGGCGAGTAGGGCGAGATCTGCCACCCACCAATGCTGCAGGATGCGCGGGGCGATGGCGGGCGATGGCGAGTGATGGCGGGCACACATCGCGGGCAATGGCGGGCGATGGCGGCTCCCGAGCGCCGCGCCCCGGCCCAGCAGATGGCACTCACACCGCACGCTCCCGCCGCGCACCGCCCCACGCCACGGGACACGTCCCGCAGAAACGCCCGCCGCCCTGCCCGGCCCCTGCCCACGAAGCATCCCTGTCGTCACCCGGACGGCAAGCAAGGCAGCGTGCTTCCCAGACTTTTTCCCTCCCGGTGCTGACAGCCACGGCTGTTCGCAGCTTTACGCAGATGATCGACTTTGCTGCAAGGCACACGTGTTCAGCGTCCCGGCTCTTGCACCAGCTGCCGAAACGCCGGTCTCTGCTCGCAGAGCCCCACAGCTCTACTACAGCTACACTCAAGCTGTAGCTCCTGGGGTGTAGGTACGGCCAACCTGGCTGGACAGGCTCGAGGTCTGTTGCCTCAAGGGAGGTCCCTTTCATCTGGGGTGAAACCATGAATTTCTCCCTGCTGTTTTGCAATCCTCTTTCTGGGAAAGGGGAAGAAACTTTCACAGCCTTGAACACCCACCCCTCTGCACCGAACAGCCCCAGGGCTGCAGCTGCCTCTTGTGTTGCAGAGGAGGAGGCTGAAGGGCACCATTAAGGATGATGGAGATTTTCAGGTTTTGAAGTCAAGCTGATAAGGTCACTTCTATCCCCCACCCAACACCCCCCACACACACACTTTAATTAGATCTATCTATTATTTTACCTCCAACCAATCTTTCTTGAGGCACAAAGAAATAGGGTCTTCAGAAAATAATCATCCTTCCCATGCAGACATCAGTGAAGCAGGTGGTCTGTGTTTCCTTTTTGTGGTAGTGAGAAGGTGAAAGGAAAGGGGAGTAACGATCCTGAAGTCGCACAGTCCCCTCTTTGCACAGAGATGGGCACACATGGAAATCCCAATAATTAGGGTAACATCTTGGGTGCCCTCCTTGACTCTGGCTTGCTTTCCAGCCTGGTCTCTCTCTACTTATCAGCCCTTTCTCACTGCATGTCAGCTGCCCAGAGGTCTACAGCATGGCTGATTAATTTCACTTAAATTCCTCCATCCTCCATCCTGACCCTATGCCTAGGTAGGCATCTGCAAAACTACCTCATCATCCTCTGATCAATTCTAATTTCCCTTAAAAGCTCTTATATTTCCAAAAGCCTATGAAAAGCTTGACAACACATAGACCGATGGTACCTGGAGATGATTTGCCAGTCACACTGACTAGTATTTTCTTATTGTTTCCTTGCACTCCCCATGTGTCTTGATCCATCTGTTTTCTGTTGTCTAAAATTTGAATTATAAGCTCTTTGGGACAACAGTATTGTAGATGTATCCCTGTTCTGTGTTTGTACACATTTAATACAGTGGAGTTGTGGTCCCTGAGCAGCATTTTTGGGGCTACAGTAATAAAAATGGTTGTTATCGATACTATGCTACCCAATACCATAAATTTGCCTGATCCTTCTAATTATAAATCCCTATTCTGCTTATTTATAACTTTGTGGATTTTTATGCTGGGTGTCTGCCTCTGCTTAGATTTTTTTTGGAAAGTTTCAGCAAAAATGGTTATGCTATTTCCCAGAAAAAAGATTAGGAAAAAAGACGTTGTTTTGCCAATGTTAATGAATTGGTTGTAAGAATTCTTTTTTGGAAATCCTAGCTTCTCCATGCTTTGACTTGAAGGTTGGCAGGCTGGAGGTATCCTGGTGCCAGACACATAAGCATTTGCCCATATTTGGCTGGGTTTTAAACGCTATTCATTAGTAATATGGTAGAATTTGGCAGATAAATTCCTGTCTGTCCTGAGCATGTGCTACCTCTTTTGCACGCCAACTGCATTATCTCCACAGAATGACTTGAGCCTTCTGCATCCTTACCAACCCAGGATTTCCTTGCAGATGCTTTTAAAAGTACAGCAAGCTGGTGCATGACTTGTGCCTCCTATGGCCACACACTGCCAGATCAACAGAGAGCAAGAAACCATCCGACTTAATTCCAGGCAAGAAAAGACCAAGATCTCAGATGTGTGGCTAGAGAGAATCAAGAAGCTGAGCTGGAAAAGCATGGGAGCTGGTGCGTTTTGTCAAAAACAAAATAAAAGGAGAAACTGGTTGGACAAGGAGACCATGGTCTAATATCAGTAAGGAAGAACAGGGGCAATATGAAAAACTGTGAGACTGGCAAGATCAGAACATAAAAAAGGCAAGGATGAAGAAACTCATGCTGGCTAGATGAAAAACCACAAGAAAGGATGAGTGCAAGGACATAGGTCACCTTTAGACACTGTTGGGATGAGGAGGTAGTTACAAAAGAGAGCAGATGGGATGAGAAGCCAGTCTGGCTGAAGAGAGACTGAGGAGGGAGAGGTGATTGAGCAACCTAAGGAGAGAGTTAGGAATGGGAGTTAGTGAGAACTGATTTGAAGAAGAGAAGGATTGAAACAAAGACCCCAAGTGGGAAGGATGAGGGGAAGCAGGCTCACTAGATACAGAACCGATTTGGAGAGGCTGGGCATGGAGCCAGGATTATGTACATGGAAGAAAAGAAGAACAAGGAAATTGGGGACAAAAAGCAGAAACAGGGAACAGAAAGTTTAGTGTTATGTTGAATAACATTTGAGTATGGGACTTCCTATGCAGACAGGCAGGAAAGAGAAGCTTTGAGATAAGAAAGGACTAGAGGGAATAAAGTGAAAAAGGTCATGAATGTGTCAAGGGAGAAAAGAAAAATAAGAAAAGGAAGACTTGTGAATCAGCACACATGATCTGTGACCATCAAGACTTGAAATTATACCCAGTAGCTGAGACTTCCCAGTTGTCTGCATCTAGAAAGTATCTGTGAAATTTACTTTCAGACTGTGCCTCATATTCCCTTAGAAAGCTGGTCCACCCAGAAAGTGACAGTCTGGTCTTACTTTCTCTGGGTAGAAATTCCAGCCCTGTCAACGACCCTTCCATGCTGTCAATACGATTCCACATAGAGAAATTGCTGAGAGGATTTTGTTGGCTTTTCAAAGAATCTTAAAAATTGCAAACAAAACCCCCTTCATATAAAGAAAGCTAGCTGCAAGACAGGCTCTCAGACATTAAGAAGCATCAAAATTGCAGATACTGTCTGTAATCTTAATTTAATGTCCTTCTGCATAGCTGCATGCAGAATGTCTCTATTTGGAATTCACCTTCTTACTTTCATTTCCAACACTCGGATACAGATGTATACATACAGCTCATAAGAAACTTTGGACTATAAAAAGTGAATAAGCATGGTAGAATAGTTTTACTGAGCGCTAGTTTATACTGTCCATTATAGAACACAATAGTGTGTGGCATTGTACCTGTATTTAGAAGTCCATATAGAAGTACTGTGTCTATCTGTAAGTGAGGAAATCTTAGGAAAGTAAGTACCTGTGATAACAGTTTGCGGTTCCAGTGTTTCTTTTGGGAGAGGAGATTAACAGGGATCTATAGTCTAGAATCAATTTGTATTCCTCTATTAATTTATATCCCCTTGATTCTGGCTTAGCTTTTGTATGAAGGCACTGGAAAGATTAGGGAGGAACATTGACTTTGGTGCATCCAATTCACTGGTGACTTCCAGATTCTACATCACTGTCATTTCTGATATGGATGATCAGTGATGGGCCACTTTGATGAGCTTAAGCCCTGGCTGAGATCTCATCACTCATGCCAGGCAGGATGAATTGGGTAGGGAAGGCAGCCAGAAAAGCTGGCAGAATTTATACCAGCACTCCTCCTTGAGAAAGCATGACTGACACTTGTAGGATGGAGTAACACAGCATTCAGCACATTCCGGTTGTCTACCTGGACTCTCCAGGAGCAGCTCTGGCCAAGAGTAATTTTTATGCTCATGTCAAGGCAACTATGACCTTTTCTGCCAGATGCAAACCTGTCACAATCATCAACATTTTGGCCACCCAAAATGAGGTTGCTGTAACACTCTTCTGATGTGGAATCATAAATAAGCTGATGGTTATGAAGAATGCTGAGGCCTGTTGAAAGGAGCTATATATTAAAGGCTTATGAACTAAGTGCTGAACCAGAGTGTAGGTCCACCCTTAACTGTGTTTCTCTATACTCTGCATTTTTCTTGCTTTTTCTTTCCACATCTTCCATTTACAGACTTTTCTTATGACTCTTCCCAGCTGAGGGACTCTACATATTCCTTAGTGAGGGACAAGAACATGCACGTGCATGTGCTTGCTTCTTAGATTCATGGACATGGACCTTTTCTTATATTCTGAGATGTTTCTTTCATGCCTCACAGACATCCTTATTCACCTGCTGTTTATGGACTGCAGTTCCCAAAAGAGGCATTTCAGAATGGGAGAAAGGAGGATCTAGCCCAGACCTTGCTTCTAGCAATGTTCTTCATTACAGTGTAAGAAGAAATATTTCTGGTTTCTCACTGGATGTGAAAGCAAAACACACAGCCTCATCTTGCTCTGACTGGCCTTCCTGAAAGATCTGAGGATTCTTGTCCTAAAAGAAGGACGAGAGGAAATGTCCTCAAGTTGTGCCAGGGGAGGTTTAGATTAGATATTAGGAAAAACTTCTTCACTGAAAGGGTTATCAGGCACTGGAACAGGCTGCCCAGAGAACTGGTCGAGTCACCATCCCTGGAGGTATTTAAAAGACGGGTAGACAAGGTGCTTAGAGACATGGTTTAGTAGTGGACAGGTACGGTTGGACTCGATGATCTTAAAGGTCTTTTCCAACCAAATGATTCTATGATTCTATGAAGCAGGAATGATCTTTGTAGTAGGGAGATAAGCTTTGTGAGCAACTGTGCAATAGAAGGGAAATTTAAGAAGCCTACAACCATGATGTGGAAAAGTGGCGGAGACGTGGGCTAAAGGTTTCAAGTGCTATATGGAAACATGAACTGCAAACTCAGCTTGCTCAGCAAAGAGTGGGCCTGCTTTTGCTGTGCTATATGGGCACCAGGTTAGATGGCTACCAGAGCTTCAACAAACTTCCCCAGTTTCTCTTCTTCCAGTGTTCACAAGAGCTACACAACCTGGATGCAGGGGATGCCATCAATACTTGGACTTCCTGTCACAGGAAGGGTAACGACAGCAACCTACAGCCAGAAATGTGCTGCTCAGTGGGCACAAAGACACTAGAGGTGGCATAGCCAGTAGCTGCTGGGCAGCACCGCCACAACCTTACTGCTCCCGACATGCTCCCCCGTGCTGTTCGACAGCTTACAGGACCAGAGATCAGTAGTAGTTGGTGACACCTGGAAGAGGCTGTGGCTCCTTACCTCATGTCCCTGGATGCTGTATCTCCAGCAGCAAGTGAGACTGGCTGTGCATCTTAGCTTATAGTCTATTTTCAAATGCACCCCAGTGACAAAAGCTTTTCTGTGGTCCCAGAGCAAAAACCTTTCAGGAGAGTTTAAGTAAAAGAAGTAATTCCACTCAAAGTGCTTTACAACATATGATACATGAAAAATTAAAATTTGATAATTTTGGTGGTGTAACAAGGAGTTACGACAAGAATGGTGACAGAAGATGTAGCTGAAGGTGCCTGTCCTTTTTGACCTGCTTGAGATGTGATGATTGCTTGGATCCCAGACACCATAAGCCATATGGCAGCAACCCCATCTTCACCAGCCTCTTTTTGTCATTCCACCAAAAGATGGTGATTGATTGTTTTCTTCACGTGTGGACTTTGTAATAATGATCTGTCTTTTTCCTGGGAAAGCTGGATTACTGGCCTGAGATTTTTCTGTAAATTCTTTAGGGCCACATTGAAAGACCCATATACTTACGTGGGATGTCCTAGCGGTTGCAACACAGGAAGGGTCCTTAAGGGGACAAATGGGTGTGGGACAACAAGCACCAGCAGCGTCTTGATAGTTTTAGACATTCAAAAATTAAAATAAAGATTAAAAGGTGGTTTAGCTGATGAAAACTAGCCTGTCAGTAATTGCAAACTCTTTTTCCCTGTATGTGAGTGACAAACAATGTCATCAGACCACAGGAAACCAGAGGATTTAAAATGCAAGAGTTAAGAGCAGAAACAAATTACACAACACTCATGTTTACATGGTGCAAGACAATATTGATGCCTTATGGATATTGAGGTAACTCTGCCCATGAAAAATACAGCAGGCCAGGGGCTTTTATTTTTTTATGGGAGGGTACAGACCTATTCGTTATGCAACTTAGACCTAGGAAGTGGTATGGGGCTGCTTTTGGCTTCTTTGACATGGTTTTGGATAAGATTTTGGTATGTGGGCTTAAACGGAGCTCAGATTGCAAGCTTCAGAATTCATCATTTTTAGTGGCTTGCAAAAGTGGTCCAAAAATGAAATCCTGTGGGACAACTGATGTTTGAAGAAACGCCGCAATTAAAAATGAAATAGGGAACATGAAGTAGCTATTGGAAAATGTGGTTCATTTTATAATATGATTGAATAATAGAACAAACACTTAAGAACCCGCAACTAAGCCTGAAAGTGTGGGACACGGTTTTAGATAGAAATAATATGCAGCCAACTCTTTCAGAAATAAGTGAAGTGCTGCAATTGGTGAGGTCCTGAAACGCGTGTGCTGCCAGTTTTTAAATGCACTAGGCAAACTTGAATTTGTATTTGTTTTGACTCAATCCCCTGAAATAAATTTGGATCAGATATTTAAAATCCAATTATGCTATCTACCATATTTCAAATGCTAAAATAAACCCCCTAAAAGGAAATAAGGTCTCCTTACTGCTTTCAAGTGGGTATTAGTGCTGGGAACAACCGAAGAACACTATCATCTTGGTATCCTCTTGGTTAACATGATGGTTTCACTTCACTTTTGACTCCCACTAAAGCAATGGTATATTGGAAAAAAAACACAGGAACTTCTTTTTCCCCAGTAAAAACATACATGATGCTCATCAAAACCCAAATAGGTTGCCAATGCACCCACATGCTTTACGGTTTGTGTTGTGTTTTCCGAGTGAAAACTTTTCAAGCATTTGAAATTGAAAAAACAAATTCCAATTTTTATTTTTTCTGTTTTGGTACTGCAATTCAATAAAAAATAAAGGACTGGGGCAAATTTTCCACAGGAAGCCTATTGTCTCCTAGCTTGAAGTAGAACAAAATTTATCATGTACATTGTTTTTTCTTTGGGACCACTGGTTCTCACATACTTTGATAATACTGGAAATAGAAAAACATGGAAAAACAAAAGGCAGGTGTTTCATCCCTTTCCTTTCTTTTTTTTTTCAGCCTTGCTCTCAGAGGAATTCAGCAATGGTCCTCAGGAACTTTTGAGCACAGGTGTGAAGAGGATAGTAGGGAATGCACACTAAAACCAGCCAGATACACAACTGAAGTGCAACTCCTTTGGAGTGTCACATCCATTGCACTCTTCTGGCTTGGCAGGGAGGCCTGCAAGAGCTCTGGGGTGTGAGACCATAAGCTATTCTGTTTATCCTTCCGAGTGTTCTTGTGAGTATTTTGCTGTTGTGTGAGCATTCATCTCACCGTTTGTGGGTGATGTGATGCTTGGAGGCTGTCTTGGGCATAGTGATCGTGAAATGATAGAGTTTTTGATTCTTGGAGAAGTAAGGAGGGGGCTCAGCAGAACTGCTGCCTTGGACTTCTGCAGGGCAGACTTTAGCCTGTTTAGGAGACTGGTTGACAGAGTCCCTTAGGAGGCAGTCCTGAAGGGCAAAGGAGTCCAGAAAGGCTGGATATCCTACAAGAAGGAAATCTTAAAGGCACAGGAGCAGGCCATCCCCATGTGCTGAAAGACAAGCCAGTGGGGAAGAAGACAAGCCTGGCTGAACAGAGAACTTTGGGTGGAACTCAGGGAAAAAAGGAGAGTTTATGACCTTTGGAAGAAGGGGCAGGCAACTCAGGAGGACTACAAGGGTGTCGTGAGGTTGTGCAGGGAGAAAATCAGAAGGCCCAAAGCCCAACTAGAACTTAATCTGGCTATTGCCATAAAAGACAATAAAAAAATGTTTCTATAAATGCATTAGCAACTAAAGGATGGCTAAGGAGAATCTCCATCCTTTATTGGCCGTGGGGGGAAACATAATGACAAACGATGAGGAAAAAGCTGAGGTACTTAATGCCTTCTTTGCCTCAGTCTTTAATAGTAAGAAAAGTTGTTCTCCGGGTACCCAGCCCCCTGAGCTGGAAGACAGAGATGAGGAGGAAAATGAAGCCCCCATCATCCAAGGGGAAACGGTTAGCTACCTGCTACACCACTTAGACACACACAGGTCCATGGGACTGGATAGGATCCACCCAAGGGTACTGAGGGAGCTGGCAGAAGTTCTCACCAAGCCACTTTCAATCCTTTAACAGCAGTCCTGGCTAAACCGGGGAGGTCCCAGTTGACTGGAGGTTAGCAAATGTGATGCCCATCTACAAGAAGGGCTGGAAGGAGGATCCAGGGAACTACAGGCCTGTCAGTCTGACCATGGTGCTGGTGCAGGTCATGGAGCAAATCATCTTGAGTGCCATCACACAGCACATACAGGTCAACCAGGTGATCAGGCCCAGTCAGCATGGGTTTGTGAAAAGTCCTGCTTGACTAACCTGATCTCCTTCTATGACAGGGTGACCCACTTAGTGGCTGAGGGAAGGGGTGTGAATGTTGTCTACCTAGACTTTAGTAAAGCCTTTGACACTGTTTCCCACAGCATTCTCCTGGAGAAACTGGCTGCTCATGGCTTGGAGGCGTGTGGTCTTTGGTGGATAAAAAACTGGCTGGTCAGCCAGGCCCAAAGAGCTGTGGTGAATGGAGTTAAATCCAGTTGGCAGCCAGTCACAAGTGATGTTCACCAGGGCTCAGTATTGGGGCCAGATCTGTTTAATATCTTCATCAATGATCTGGATGAGGGGATCGAGTGCACCCTCAGCAACTTTGCAGATGACACCAAGCTGGACGAGAGTGTTAATCTGCTTGAGGGTAGGAAGGCTCTACAGAAGGATCTGGACACGCTGGATCAATGGGCCAAGGCCAATTGTATGAGGTTTAACAAGGCCAAGTGCCGGGTCCTGCACTTGGGTCACAACAACCCCATGCAACGCTACAGGCTTGGGGAAGAGCGGCTGGAAAGCTCCATGGTGGAAAAGGACCTGGGGGTGTTGGTTGAGAGCCAGCTGAATACAAGCCAGCAGTGTGCCCAGGTGGCCAAGAAGGCCAACGACATCCTGGCTTGTATCAGAAATAGTGTGACCAGCAGGACCAGGGAAGTGATTNGACCTTATCGCCCTCCACAACTACCTGACAGGAGGTTGTAGCGAGGTGGGTGTCGGTCTCTTCTCCCAGATAACAAGCAATAGGACAAGAGGAAATGGCCTCAAGTTGCACCAGGGGAGGTTTAGATTGGATACTAGGAAAAATTTCTTCACGGAGAGGGTTGTCAAGCATTGGAACAGGCTGCCCAGGGAAGTGGTTGAGTCACCATCCCTGGAGGTATTTAAAAGACGGGTAGATGTGGCACTTAGGGACATGGTTTAGTGGTGGACTTGGCAGTGCTAGGTTAACAGTTGGACTTGATGATCTTAAAGGTCTTTTCCAACCTAAATGATTCTATGATTCTATGATCTCATAGGAAAATCTCATTTGAAAAATAATTTTTCTTGTGATGAAAAGAATACCGATAGCTAATTCAGTGTATGAATTGTAGAGGTTTCACTCAGACTAAGAGGAGCTCCTGATATTGTACTGCATTGGATCAATTGCTTCAGCTTTCCCTTAATTCTGTACTATGAGTGGAACAAAGGATTTTCCAAAATTTTTAATTGCTGTTTTCCTTTAACTTGGTCTTAGCAGGAGCATCATCTTGTAGCAGCAATTTGCCAGTTCTCACAATCCTTTCAATAATAGCGTTGATGGAAGTCTGGAAAAATGTGAGGTATCTCTGGATTTAAGTACTTGTATCAGATTTGGACCTGTCTGGCCTCAGTTCTGCTGCTGTTTGCTTTCCCTGCTTGGCTTTGTGGTGATCTTTCTGTGGATGGAGCCCCAGGCTGAAGGCACCCTGCTTGGTCGAGGTCCTACCCCACCCTCTAGGTAAATAATGAACTCACCCCAAGGTCTCCTATGATTTATTTTGTGAGGGTGAAATTCTCCCCCTTCTTTGGACTAACAGGCTGAAATATTTTCTTTTGTGCATCCACTTGCACTGATGAATTCATCGTTAGCTCCTGCATCTTGCCTGCTCCAGCCTGGCCTGCGTCCGCAATCCATAGTCCATGTCTGGTCTGTAAAATTTTCTTTCTTTCCTGGCATTTCTAACCAGGCTCTTCCTCAGCTCCAAGAAATCCACTTACTGCGTCCCAGGCTTGAAAAGACCAATGGCCCCAACTTCCCTTTGGCTGCCAATCCTGCTGCTGGAGCTCTTCCTGCTTTCCTCTTTCTTTTTTGCCCCTGTGACCTGTGGGGATTCTAAGTCTTGTACTATTCAGCTGGGGTCTTAGATACCAAACAAGAGACCATCGTTAGTATTGTGTTACATCTAAAACATCATCATACCCTTTATTCGCCCTGTTCTGGGTACTGTGAGCTATAGTGTGGAGAGCAAATACCTTTCCTAGTATTTCTAAAGGTTGAAATAAATAATGAAAACAAGGTTGGAAAAGGTTGTCATCCTCTCCCAGACTTTCCACTCTGGAATGGTGAATCGTTTCTTGTGTTTATTCCATAAGAAATCTGGGCAGAGATTTTCTGCAGCCTTCTTCCAACACCTCATAGTCAAATGCTTGAGCCACGTCACCTAAGGTCTGTGCCACCCACACCACTGTCCCAGCTGCCCCAACACTGCTTTCATGTCATCTCCATTTCTATACCAGCAGTCTTTTTCCTAAAGAAATGATTCTCCTGCAATCTCGGTGTTAGTCCCCCTGAAACCCAGTGACTCCAGAACTACGTTTATTTGAACCTTTTGTGCATGCATAAGGATCAACCTTATGACATTCTTTTGCTATGTCTTTTAATTCTGAATGAACAGGCAACAAAAACACTCCAACAGTGCTGCCAGCCTGTAATCCCCCCTTTACGTTAGCACTTCCTTCCAGATTTTTGTCATTGTTGGACACAAGCACAAGGAGTGGGTTGTCTCATCATTTGACCTTCAACTTCTAAACATGTGGGATGGCATCCAGCTAATTTTATGCAAAATTTGAAAATTCCTCAAAGTGATTTCATTTCCTTTGGAGCTGAGCCAATAAAGCCTTTCCCTCTGTTTGTCATGCTCATCTTGAGTGCTCAGATTTTCTTGCCATTTCCAGAATGGGCAGAGGAAGGAAGGAAGGAAGGAAGGAAGGAAGGAAGGAAGGAAGGAAGGAAGGAAGGAAGGAAAGGAAGGAAGGAAGGAAAGGAAGGAAAGGAGGGAGGAAGAAAGAGGGTTTGATCTAACTGTACAGTAACATAATGCATGCAATAATTCTTCAATGATATTGATCCACTACAAGCAATTTTTACTGAGCAAGAGTCAGACCCTGCTAGCTGGCTGCACTCAGATGTTTAGAGGTGATGTTGAAGGCTGAAACCTTTTAGGAAGGGTGAAGGAGTTTTATACAGTGACTTGACCAGGCTTATCTGCCCAGATGGTGTTGAGAGTGAACATGTCTGATTTTAAAGGTAGGGCTTAAGTGGTCATGGATTTAAGAACCTCACAGCTTTGATGAAGCCTGCTGTGTAGAAGTACCTACATCACACAGATGTACTTCATACCTTCCTATTTTTTAAACTTACTTTACTTCAAATACCTAGCAGGAGCAATTCCCATGTTCCCAAACTTATTTTAATATTGATACTATTTTTTACCCAGATAAAAGTGAAGGCTCTTTCTGATCATTAAGAAGAATAAAAAATATTGGCACACATTTAAAACCTCAAGCTTTCAAGTAATTTTAAATTATACCTTTAATAAACTTGTGATTTCTCCCAGCTGACTTCATTATCTGAGGACTGTCTTACCTGAGCAGCTAACCAGAAGCATTATAAAAAAAAAAAAAAAAAAAATCAGAGTTTCTGCACTTCTGACTCACCTTTTTCTGAAGTTCTTAGGATGTGCCACAAATGTGAACATCCACAATACTATCACATCATTACCCAGGCATTTTACTGCATCCATTTCACAAAAGGGCACTGACACAGAGGAAGTGGAAGTGACTTGCCTGGTAACAGTGATATCTTTTTCGGGGGGGGTGGTAAAAGTACAGTTAACTTAATTTATTCCACTGTTGGTAAAATAATTAATCACATTCTTTATCTTAAAGTCATTGCTGACTTTAAAGGGACTACTTTTAACTTTGCACTCGAGCAGCTGCCTGAGTTGTTAGCAGGATCAGGCTTCCACAGTATAAATCCCCTAGGAGAGGGTCCTATACTGTTCTTGCCTTGCACTTGCTTGGCATGGCAGAAACAACAGCTGGGCCCTGGCCAAAGGCTCCTGGCTTCCCATTTTTGGCTGTGTGTGAGACCTCACCCTCTCCACAGAGACCGGGAACACTACGGAAGTGAGCAGCGAGGGATCTATCAGGAATGCTGCATGTCATAAACATGGCCAGCACTCCCGGCAGGGCTCACAGCCCTCATTCTAGGGATTGAAACAAAATATTTCTTCATCACTTCTGAATTTTAGAGCAAATACAGAACAAGCACATGGTCTCTCCAAACCTCAGACAATTTACTTTGGCTACCAATACACCCACAGAAAGAGTTTTGCGATTTATATATTTATCCTTTCCTTACTTAGTATTGATTCTAAATAAAGAAGAAACCATGCTTGACGGGAAACCTATGAGTAAGGACATATGAATTAAAGAGTTTGTTTTATCTACCCACTTTCCTTTTACTGCTGCCAAAGAAAAAGTTTTCTTCTTTGTAGTAAAAGTAGTGGAGCTCTGCATATAATCACTGTGATATAGATTAAGTAGAAGCTTCTTTTTCAGATATTGAGTACTGAAAAACTATTAAATTATTATCCTTACTCCATTATTCATATTTCATTAATCTTATCAAACCTTCCCAACAAGGAACATGTACTGACAAGCATTCATAAATTCACCTTTCTTATTTTCCTACCTCTACAATCTGTCATTTTATACATCTAATTTATATAGTTTAAATTTGTCACATTTTATGTCTGCAGCAGAAACAAAAAGGAGATACTTCTGTGACAGCAAGTTTCATGGAAGAAATTCATCTGAATAGACAACACTTATGTTTCTAAAGTTCTAATAATTTTATTTTACATCCATATGCTTCTATCAGTGGTAAAATGCAGCCATTTTTCCTCAATGGATAAGTTTAAAACAATATTTTTGTTATGTCTGTGGAGAACTATAATAACCTTGAACCAGCACTCCAGATGCAGGTTGCACTATATAATTAGGTACTCTAGATAAACATTACTGTAGAAGTTAGAACTGAATGAACTTTTAAGGAATGGAAAGAAAGAGAGTTATGATCCAGTGGTAAGAATATACTTCGGGCAATGGTCATGTAACAATGTTTTCCTGATGATAGTTTTACCCATTTGTTTTAGTAAATAAGAAGATATGTTTGGAGAAAGAATTAGGACTTTTTTTAATGCATGCTTACTCCTTGTTTTCAAATTTCAACACGATACATATTGCTGCAAGATGGGAAGAAAAAGC
The DNA here is from genome assembly GCA_013401315.1 of Balaeniceps rex. Taxonomy (NCBI): domain Eukaryota; kingdom Metazoa; phylum Chordata; class Aves; order Pelecaniformes; family Balaenicipitidae; genus Balaeniceps; species Balaeniceps rex. The sequence goes on along the minus strand of VYZW01024731.1, from coordinate 57,865 downwards.
AGTTCAGCCCATAAGCACTTGTATGCAGCCAGTTTTCAGCTTCCTTAGAAATTGAATAGTTTAGTTTCACTGGTGTAATTTCAACATTTGCCACTGTTTTTCTGTGTTATAGAAATGGTCATCAGGCATATGTGAGACCTGATGATATGGCTAATGGGAAGAAAAGTAAAAATATTCCACAGAGAGAATGAAGCACCACGGGAAGATGCTAGCAGGATGGACAACCGGCAGTACTTTTTATATGTGCCAGGTTCTCTATTCTCCATCCAGGGGTATGAAATATGGGTGGCTACTTCTGTGCCACTGTGGCTTTGGGGCACAGGTGATAAACGTGCTCATCTGGGCAACAGGGATGATGTCATGGTTTAACCCCCGCCGGCAGCTAAGCCCCACACAGCCGCTCGCTCACTCCCCTCCGGTGGGATGGGGGAGAGAATCGGAAGAGTAAAAGTGAGAAAACTCATGGGTTGAGATAAAGACAGTTTAATAGGTAAAGCAAAAGCCACTCAAGCAAGCAAAGCAAAACAAGGAATTCATTCCCTACTTCCCATTGGCAGGCAGGTGTTCAGCCATCTCCAGGAAAGCAGGGCTCTATCACATGTAACGTGATGTACTTGGGAAGACAAATGCCATCACTCCGAATGTCCCCCCTTCCTTCTTCTTCCCCCAGCTTTATATGCTGAGTATAACGTCATTCGGTATGGAATATCTCTTTGGTCAGTTGGGGTCAGCTGTCCCAGCTGTGTCCCCTCCCAACTTCTTGTGCACCCCCAGCCTACTCGCTGGTGGGGCGGTGTGAGAAGCAGAAAAGGCCTTGACTCTGTGTAAGCACTGCTCAGCAGTAACTAAAACATCCCTGTATTATCAACACTGTTCTCAGCACAAATCCAAAACATAGCCCCATACTAGCTACTATGAAGAAAATTAACTCTATCCCAGCCAAAACCAGCACAGATGAATATAATGTGATGTTGCTCCATGCAAGTAAAACGTGTTAGAACTATTGCTGTGGCATTGCTAGTCACATGGGCACACTTAGGTTGAGGCCAAAAACCCCACTGAAGTCAATCCTGCTGATTTCAAGAGGTTTTGGAGGAGGCCTCATGGTTAAACAATGCTCCGTGAGAGATCTATGCTACAGAGATGAATGGTCCTACTGTGTGTCTGGACCAAATAAATAAAGAGGTAATTTTTTACTCCTTGCTGTGAGCCTATAAAGTTGAAACTCAGTTTAAAAAGTGATTGATTATTTCCTCCTATGCCAAAATAAAGCTGCCTTAATGGCAGCTCCAAACTGGTTCATCATGTTGATCATAAGGCTTCATTGGTGGTAATGGAGGGCATCTACTCCTCACCAGTGCTCATACTCTGCATACCATTTTCCTTACTCATGCCTTCATTTTAGTTCTGGGAAAGTGGCCCATACCTAAACTGGACACGAAGGAAATGGGTGCCTGCAACCAAAATAAAACTAAGTAAAAGGAGAGACACTTGAAAGTTAAAAAAAAAAAGGAAAAAAAAGGATAATGCTTGTGGATTAGACAGTGCCAGAGGTATTCTCATTAAACTTGAGCAGCAAATATAAGAGGATTTCTGAAGTGGGTATGAAACTTCCAGTTTAACTTCTGTGAACTGTCAGGGGAGCGCTGGTGCATGGCATAAATCTAGGAGTGGCACATAGTTCAGTTTTAGTGGATGTTTAAGGGTGGATGTCTAAGTCACTTGACTCCAGTGTGTTAACATATACTAGTTCAACCAGGAAATGGCATGGTCTATAAACTACCTCAGGTCCCCAGATCAATGGAATCAAAAGGATACGTTTACAGCTGAGTGTCATTTCAAGATCTTTTTCTAGAAGAACAGTGAAGTTAGGGGCACAGCACACAGCTGGGCGTGACCACCCGCCTATCACAAAAACTTGAATACCTTACCCAGCCAATATCAGATAGATACACACAAAAGCAGGTACTTTAGCTATAGAAATTACTATAGCAATCACCAAATCTGCATTGGTGCTTTCCTCTTCTTGTACAGTAGGTAGCCTGGATAATCTAACATCTCCCAGGTGCCCCACAATGCTGGCTTTCTTGCTTTCTCTTGTTTTTTTTCCTTCTTCTTTTCTGTTTTTTCTAGTCAGATTACTTGGAAATGGATCCCTGAACCTTGATGTATATCCTTGTTTGGTGATATATAAAGGCTTTCCGAAATCATCTCTTCTATTTTTTCCCTCGGAGCAGCAATTGTCATCCATCAGGGCCCAAATTTGCTTTAAATCCTATCACACCACTGCCAGGAGAAACAGCAAAAAAAAATCATAGGTTTGGAGTCTCTGAAAATCTTTTTCAGATTCTCGCTGCAGTGACAGAAGCCTTTAATGTTCATTCCACCCTTAACCCTGTGCCTCTCTGAGTCATGATTCCCTTCAAAGGAGGTGATAAAAAGAAAAGTATAGAAATTGCCTTTAGATCAAAAAGCAACTTAGGAATCTTTATTTCTCCTGTGGGAAATCCTTTATTTTCAAGACAGGCTCATTTGTCAAAATAAACTATGGTGACATTTAAACACTCTTCCTTAGTAATTATGTTTCACTTTCTGCAGTTTTGTAATTAGTTGTTATTTCTAATATGCAGTGGCTGCAAAATTCTACGTGTTCATAACTCAGGGTTGAGGTCTTGAGACAGGATGTTTCTTTGTGTGGAGGGGAATCACAAGTGCTTCTGTCTTTCTAAATCATAGGTTTGGTGAGCGGGGAGCAGCAATTTGTCAGTGACTGGAATAGTACAGTCTGAAGGCAAGTTGCAGAAAAGGTGATCTGGAAAACGCAATTTACATTAGTGTTCAAAAAAGCTCTTCATAATTTTTTAATAGACACTCCAAATATCCACAGTACGAATGGTTGGAGCATAAGTAACCATAGGGCAAGAAGCAAAGTCTTGGCAAAGGCTTAGAAGTGGTTATACAGGGGGAAGTCTGTTCCTTAGCACAGAAAAGAAATGAATCGCAGTGTAAAGCCAGGGATTGTGTCTGGGACCAGGGGTATCTCAGGCACTGATGATCTGCGGGAGGAAGCAGGCAGCCAGCTAATTAAAGTCTGCTGATGACTAAGTTGTTTTCAGTAATAAAAACTATGGAAGCTTGTGAGATGCTAGATGGATTTATACACATTGGACATTTCCCACATGATTAACTTGTGTAAATATATTGATGTCAATGTGCTTTAAACAGAAACACCTTCTCCAGTACATAGAGGACTCAAAAACTGCCAGAAATTTTTATGGAAAAGCTCAAGGACATTGTGACATCCTCCTTGATGATCTGAAGAGGAAACCTGTGCCTTTACAGCCACAGATCAAAAAACAAGATGAATATGCCTGTGTGCCTGAAATACCAGGAGCACACCTGGCTCTCTTGCACAAGAGTATGTCCCCAGCTGCAGAGCTGGAAGGAAATGCCCGGTGGGGCAGAGGGATACCCTGCACCCGTGGCTGCCGGTGTGCACCGCACCGCCCGGGCTTACCCACGGCATCCCTGCAATGGCGCCAAAAGTGGAATCATCATGGCAAACAGAGAAACCCAAAGAGCCACAGTGTTTGCCTGCAACTTCACTGTGCAAGTTGTGATGCCGCAGTAAGGTCAAGCAAACTGGACATCCATTTGGCTGCCTGCCAACTCACTCAGGTAGAGACCCATCACCTCAACCTCAGACTTCAATACCACATTTAGCTGGTGTCAACGGGAAACAGCCTCTGACAGTGAGGTGGCATTGCAGAAGGAGGCTATATATAGGTGTGTACTCAGAAATGGTGTGTACTTTTGAAGGGCAAGTTCAAGGAACCAGGATAAAAGTTTCCACCAAGCTAGGAGGAAATGGGGAAGCCTGCAAACCGGTCTGAGTCAGGCCTTCAGGGAAGCCTTGGGGATGCAGCCCATCTGGACGTTCATCTCACTTTTCTCTCTCCTCTGTTGGTGTCAGAAGAAGGTTTTTCTCCCTAAGAGGAGGCCCTGGAACAGACAGCTCTGCCTGAGCCCTGGCAGGGCCGCCCCTGCCAGCAGGGAGCCCAGGGCAGCTGCAGGGCTCTGCTGCCCATGGCGTTCTCCAACAAGTCCTGCTTCCAGTGCCTCTCCTGTCCCCATAGCCCTTTGACTACCAACCCTTTTAGCATGACCACCCATCTCCTTTCCACTGCTTGATGATCCATTTCACAGGAGTTGCCATTTTTGTATATCCAGTTTGTATTGTGTCGCTTGTATCTGGAGTTTCACTCAACTGGCAATGCAGCCCATGCAGGGCACTTATTAAAGAAACCTGTACTAACTCCTTCCCTGCTGTTCTCACGAAAAATAGCAGAACATGAAATATAAACCCCTGTTTAGGCTTCATAAGTATAATGCTTAAGCAGTGGTAAAGCATCAAGAACATCTGAAATCACTGAAGAAGCTAAAGAAAACAGACAGAACTTGTTTTCCTTCATAGATACCAATACATTTTCATTTACTTCTTTCTATTAACTGGGTTTCCTTGACTGTGTCCACAGCGATCTCAATTGTAATTATGTAGCAGTTAACCTGTTCCCCATGCCTAACATAACCCATAATTAGTTGTCTCGTGTCCACAGTTTATGACTCAACTCTGTGTGGTTTTCCTATATCAAAGGCTTGGTTACCAGATTTTTTTTTCTTTACCACAGTACTTGTGCCTGCACTGGCAGAGGGCAGCAAAACCTGAGCACATCTGTTTTGTTTGAGGACAAAACCACCAGAAAACCAGACAGTTTTATGAAGATCTTACTTGGGTGCTTTCCAAATACTACACAATCTTGTAGGAGAAACTGTTTTCTTGAGGAACGACCCGTATATTTATATATTCAAGTCGTCACTTGGACATAGAAGTAAAACCTTCTCAAACCAAATACTATCTTTGTGCCTTATCTGAAGACAAGGGAGACAGAAATACACATCTTGGGATGGGGATGAGCTATTCTTCTCCATTGACAGGCAAGAATTTTATATAAAGAATTCATAAACCTCTACATTAATTATGTTTCACTATCTCTTAGGGCTCCTCATGTGGACGGATAAGATCATTCTCTAGGAGAAAATAGATTACTTTGATAAATAGATAGCTTTGCTGAATAAGAATGAACATTTTAATAAATGTTTAGGCAAGTTTTCCATTTGATTAATTTTGCAGTGACAAATGGGCAGAAGAGGTGTGCATAAAACAAACAGGCCATTTAGAGTAATATAAGAATACAGCCAACGCCTATTTAAGAATGGTTAGATGAGAACAATTAAATAAACTGACCTAAATGTTAGCTATCTGGTCTGTGTACGAAGGCAAGTTTTCTGACCACCCTGGACACTGCATGCTCAGCTCAGCTGCTGCACCCGAGAGGTGGTTGCAACAGAAGAGCGGTGTCACCGGCACTGAACATGTCCTCTCCACCAGACTGGAACAGAGAGTGCTGGGAAAATTTCACGTTGTTTATCTTTGCAGGAGGGATGTACTTTACCTCGTTAAATCACAGATGGGGACATTATCTCAAAGCTGTGATGTAGCCATTGCTGACTAGTCCTCATTAACGAGTCTTGTGGTTGAAGCAACAGAGCAGTTATAAAGCTCTGATAATAAAGAAAAGTGCCCTGGGAAGGACTTCTTTTTTTCCAAACGAGTTGGCAGTTGCTATGAGATTTGTTTGTTGAAGTCTCCCATTTGACCACCAAGGCTGTGTGTTTTTGTTCAAGGAGACGATAAGCAAAGTCTGATGTAAGCCTTCGATGCTTTTACAGAATGGGCAGTCTGTCTTTCCCTGGTTTTCCGTTTCTTGAGTATAGTTCTTCTGGCAACAGAGCAATGAATACAAAGTCCCTTGTATAATTTTCCTGGCAGCAAGGAATAAATGATGTACTAATGCTTTGGCTCTTGAAGGATTATTAATTAACACACATGAATAACTGAATTGTACTTCAGTAGAAAGGGAAAATATCATGGCAGCTGATTCAGTTAATGTGGCCCAAATTATCTTACCCCAAAATATTTATAAAAAGTTTAACTCCGATGAACTTTATGTGAGTTTAACCAGATCAGAGCCAGGACCATAGATCTCCAATTTTTCCAGCTTTTAGCTGTACTTCAGTAGGACCCACCCAGAAGCAGTGGTCCAGAGGGGAGGAGTTATTCAAGTGTAAAATCTACTACACATTTTAGATCCCTTTGCAATGAGGGTGGGAGGGAGATAGCAAGCTGACCAGACTTGCATCAAAGTTAGTAGAAACCAGAAGGACAGACCCTTTGAGTTTGACCTATGGCCAGGTTCTGACAGAAACCTAGAGACAAACTCCTCAGAGCTGCACGTAACAGAACGAGCAACAGTAAAAACAGCCATGATTCTCGTTTCTCTTGAAGAAGTTACTGCCATTTTTCAGTCAGTTTTAGTAGCTGTTTTAATAATACCACGCAGTTGCTTTTACATTTAAAATCTGAAGTGAGGGAGTGCTGGTGCTCCAACTTCTCTCATCTCAACAAAAAGGGATGTTTACTGTCATCCTCTCTCATAATATGGCAATGCAAGGCATTCATATGTGCGTAAATGACAGTGTACCTTTTCACAAAGAAAAACAGAAGGAGGACTTCCTCATGTAGAAATTTTGCAGCTGTGGCTTTGAAAGAAGTATCTAGTTCTGCCTGTTTCCTGGTTAGCAAAACTGAAAGTAGGACTTTTCATTAATGACAGCAGGAGTTCGAAAGTTCATTATCATATAGTTTTAGATCAGCCCTCTAGTATCTGCTGTATTGATTCCTACTGGCTGAAATAAATGTTATTTATATCCAGGGGAAAACCTATGACAAATCAGACAGGACTTTTAGAACTTCTTTCCAAGGGAAGATTTTTCTTGTAAGGTTTTCTCTTTGTTAGATCATCAGACATTTTACAAACAAAACAAAACCAAACAAAAACCAGGACCCATGATTTTTCAATTGGAAAAGGCTAAGAAATCAAACCAACCAAGAAATAGTAAGAAAACATTTAAGACATAAAGGCATCCAGAAGGCAGAAATTACTGGTAGTTCATGAATTTTTATATAAAGTAGAGGAACATGAATAAGACTAATAAATTAAAGAGACACATTAACATGAGAGATTGTGGGCAGTAGAACTTAGGCTCTAGGAGGTATTTTTTTGCTAAAATGGAGTTTGATGTGAGCTTAGAGAACGTATTTTAGCAGTTGTGTTTTCAGCCTTTTGCAGATGGCATTTGATCACGGGTGTGGATTTTATTCCTTTGCAGTCCTGGAAATGAAGGACAGAGTACAAATTGAGTTCATAAGTATTCATTGCATACCTAACCTAAATCATTTTGCCCCATTTCTGTGGGTCAGTTTTCTTATGGGGAAATGGAAATAACATTTGCTTTCTTCACAGGAGTGTGGTGCAGCTTTATATATAAAAACACCTTTATAGTCTTCATATGGGGGGCACTTGAGAGTAAAATTGTACATAGAAAGATAAACATTCATGAGTTGGATCTAGCTCACCTAACTTAGGCAACTAACCTGTGGCTAAATTTTGGAATCTAACACCTTTTAGGTGACAACATTCCCTGTACAGTAAATAGAGAGAAGCAGGTTTTTGGAGGCCCCTTGGATGGAGATCTTCCTTGCTTAACATTATACATCTACATTAGACGGAAGAATTTTCTTCTGAAAACTTTCCGAGGCATCTCCTTTACTTCATGGACAACTTAGGCACTTAAGGAATAGCTTTTTTAGGTGCTAAAATTGTAGCACAATTTCAAGGTTTCCTGGTTGTGCAGGATGGATCCTACCTAGTGTTTTCACACTTACAAAGAGAACTGCTAAGTCTTTGAATATTTGTCTGTGGGTTGGGTTGATCACAGCAGAGAAATGACAAGCAATAACACCTGGGGTATTTTTTTTCTACATTCAAAGCCCTGAAGTGAAAACTTTTCATTTGAATATTCAAAGAAAAGCTTGAAAAAAGAGCATCCTGTTTTATTTGATCATTGAACTCTTCATTTCATAGGTGGCTGCTGCAATAAGCAAACTCTCCCTGTAATTGTGGTAGTGCACAGTCACTGCTCTCTCAAGCTGGTTGGCTCATTTGAGATGGGAGTCAAAGCACGCTGCCTGTTTTAGCATTTAATCCCAATAGTTTAGAACAACCACAGTCTTATAAGCATATAATTCATCTCAGTTCCCTATGAAGGTTTTAAGGATTTTCACGGTCATCCCAGTTTTCAAAGATGAACTTTTCAGGCCACCAGAAGCTTTGTACATCTCTCCATATTTTCCACCTCCCAGATTAGATACTTTCTGCTGTGTTGCTTGTTGTAGAGGTCAATGCCATCCAACTTCTCACTTAGCCCTCTATTTAGAGGTCTGTGTTGGCCAGTCTGGTTTTCAGCAGTGACGCAACTTTATTGTAATAATAATGCATTTTTATTTATGGGCATCCACGCCTGAAGGATAATGGGTGTCTTAACAAAAACAACTAAAAACTAAATGACAATAAACAAAGGCAAAAGGCCTATAAAAAGAGAGCTTGGAAGCCAAGAGCTTAAAATCCCTGCACAACAAAACAGGAAAGGAAATGAGAAAGTCAGAAGCCTTGCCTGCAAATGTGTGCTGGCATATGCGGGAGACAGTGCATTTCCGAGGCAAGGGAGGAGACCATCTCTTTTGACCTTCCAAGTAGAACGGATAATGACCAACACCCGCCTGAATTGCCAAGAAAGGACACAAAGCTGCTGGAAGTGGCTTCCTCTACCTCAGAATAAGGAACTTGATTGGAAAAGCCATGGTATTCTTGAAGTTACATTGTCTCTTCACTTCCCTGAAAAGGCTCACTGAAAAAGTCTCTTCCCCTCTGGGTTTCCTTCCATTTGTTTGAAGAGATGGCACCTGATCTCTCACATGGCTGCGATGGTCCTATAGCATTTGAGCTTAAATTGGCTAATTGTGGAGAAACTAACTTTACTATATATGCATGCATATAACTAACTGCACTACACATATATAACTAACTGCATTATATATACACTAATTACATCAGAACCCAAAGGATTGATACTTTTAAGAAAAATGCAGAAGGCATGTTAACTTAGCTTTATTTTTGTCTCTTCAGCAGCCTTTTTTTATCAATCTTACTATTTCTGTGCCTCAAGTGGCTGATGTGTGAAGTGAGGATACTGATCTGGCCTGATGGAAAATACCATAGATGAGCTAAATCTCACTCTTGTTTGCTTACCTCTGCCTGCAGCAAATCCTAGTCTCAGCATGGATATCTGCCTTGTGGCACACTAACCACTTTTGGTCTGCTAGGGTCCCCTCCAGCACCTTTTGGGGTACATTGCTTTTCCTTGGTTTATTCAAATTTGAACAAAACCCTTGACTGGAGGTTTTGTTGCTGCATTGGAGGAGCTAATAGCAATTAAAAAAAAGTCCGCTGAAACAAATTTTAAAAATGGGGCTTTTGGTTTTTCAGTCTGTAATTACAGCATCAGTTCCCTTTTATGCTTCTGAATTACAGAGAAGCAAGCTGCCCTGTTTTCTGATGTTTTATTATTTTAAATTACCCAGTGGCTTTGTGGGGAAAGAGTAACTGAATAGTTTTGGTTGAGTTACATAGGCGACGCCTTCTCCATTAGCTCTTGTGATTCTTCCTCACTCCCTAAGGTTCGCTTCAGGGGGAATGGAAATTAATTTGTTTCAGGAGAAATGGTAATAAAGAATGTCCCCTTTTCGTGGTTTAGTCAGCTTGAAACAAACTCTTAAAAATGTGCACATCATATTTAACAGAGGCTTTGTGTTACCCAGGATTAAGCAGGCTCTATTCTTGCTTCAAAACATAATTTTCTGGGTAGTCTTGCAGCGTGATTGGCATGGACCTTGGCGCAAGGAATGAAATGGGCCCGTCAAGCCAGCCAGCCACAAATGTCACCCCCACCTACCCCTACCGGCTCATCCCGGCTTGGCACCCACGCGCCCCTGCACACGGGCCTCGGTCCAGCTGCGTCACTCATCCAGACGCTGCTGACTCTGCTGGATCCATCCATAGCCTGAAGCAACACATTGGGATGTTTTTAGAGACTATAGGGATCACTGATCCGTCTTTCAACAAAGGTCGGCTATGTTTCAACTTTCCCTGGAGCTCTTGCTTTCTGCTATTATTTTCCCTCCATCACTCCAGTGTCTGTCTTTCGGGTTTTTCCCTTTACACTAAGGATGTGGATTTCAGCTGATTGCCCATGACAGACTGTCTCACAGTTTGCACCAGCACTCATCCCTCCAAGTCGTTGCACCACCACAGAAGGTCTGGGTGGCAGGAGTTGGGTTGGCAATGAGACAGTGAAAAAAATTCACAGTGTTTAAATACTTAATCTCTGCATCCAGAAAATGTCCCACCTGGGGATCTGCACACTGCTGATAGAGCACAGAGCAGGTTCCCTGAGCATCCATCACACCGCTTCACCAGATTGGGTAGACTAGACTAGACTAGACTAGACTATTTCAGTTGGAAGGGACCTACAACGACCATCTAGTCCAACTGCCTGACCCATTCAGGGCTGACCAAGACAAAACATGTTATTAAGGGCATTGTCCAAATGCCTCTTAAATACTGACAGGCTTGGGGCATCGACCACCTCTCTAGGAAGCCTGTTCCAGTGTTTGACCACCTTCTCGGTAAAGAAATGCTTCCTAATGTCCAGTCTAAACCTCCCCTGGTGCAGCTTTGAACCATTCCCACATGTCCTATCTCTGGATACCAGGGAGAAGAGATCAGCACCTCTCTCTCCACTTCCCTTCCTCAGGAAGCTGTGAAGAGCAATGAGGTCAACCTTCAGCCTCCTTTTCTCCAAACTGGACAAGCCCAAAGTCCTTAGCTGCTCCTCATAGGACATTCCTTCCAGCTCTTTCACCAGCTGTGTTGCCCTCCTCTGGATGTATTCAAGGACCTTCACATCCTTCTTAAATTGTGGGGCCCAGAACTGCACACAGTATTCAAGGTGAGGCTGCACCAACACTGACTGTAGCAGGATAATCACCTCTTTTGACCGGCTGGTTGTGCTGTGTTTGATGCACCCCAGGATGCGGTTTGCCGTCTTGGCTGCCAGGGTGCACTGCTGACTCATACCGAGCCTGCTGTCGACCAGCACCCCCAGATCCCTTTCTGCGGGGCTGCTCTCCAGCCACTCCGCTCCCAATTTATACTTGTGCCCAGCATTACTCCGTCCTAGGTGCAGAGTCTGGCATTTGGACTTGTTAAATTTCTTCCCATTAATCATAGCCCAATGCTCCAATCTACCTAGATCCCTCTGCAAGGCCTCTTGTCCCTCAAGAGAGTCAACAGCACCTCCCAGTTTGGTAACATCAACAAACTTGCTAATGGTGCATTCAACTGGGCAAATGGTGCATAGAACTGGGCATTAAACACAAATCTGCTCAAACATGTGCTCATGCTGTCTGCCCATTGAACCACTATTCTCCACCATGTGTTTCTTAATTTTTAAAGCCAGTTCTCTACAGGCCTTTGTAACCAACAGGTCATATATGATGTTGCTCAGATGCAATCATGGGCCCGTAGCCATGAAATTGTGCCTATTCGTGATTTTTTTGCCAGCACGGGAAATGAGCAGCATAGACTTGTCAAGTAAAGAGTTGTCTCAATTTACTGTTTGGTTCAAAGAAAACATGAAGTGTTTCAGAGATTCTAATTTCTAAAGAATTTCTACAATAACCCGTGGATTAATATTTATTTATGGATCTGTAACTGTTTTGATCCATTTCTGCTGTTTTTTACCCAAGCTGTTCTGTTGTACCTGGAAGATGATCCAGCCAGACCACTGACTTTAATAAGGTCTAGGATTGTCTTTGGACCCCAGACTTGCCAGATGGCAAAAATGAACACTTTCCACCACTTTCAGATTTTAATTTTGTTGGGCTATAACATACATTTGAATTTACAAAAACTAGTAACTTGCTGATTTATGGTCAGGCCTCCGTATTCTGTTAATTTTCTTTTGATTCTAAATGTACTTTTCTTTAGTTTATTGTACTCAGTTTACAACAGTAAGTGTAGATATAGAGACACATACTCTAAGTCCTGCTTCCTCCCAGAACTAATTTAATATTGTTTTGTTTCAGCCTCGTAGAAACAATGCTGGATGAAAACTAATCCAATCGTTGTCATACACAAGTCAGGAAAATCTCATAGGCTGTGGAATTCCATTTTTTCTGGGATTATTAGAATTGTATTATGAACGATATTTTATTGTGTGGAATCATATATTATTTGTAATGTGCTTTTGATTGCCTTTGTATGACTAGATACGTGGTTGGGCTAGTTTCATATATTTTGTTGTTGTGGAGTGGAGCAATAAATGTGAAAGAAGCAATCATTCTCTATGGTATCTTTAATAAAATTTGATTTTTCCTTTGAGATCCTCAAGGAAAAATCACTGTTCTCTGTCCATCTGGCTTGCTACAGCAAAAAACAAATCCAAAACACCTTCAGGTCATTATGGTCCATTGTTGCAACTCAGGGATTAAATTTTGGCCCAAATAGCAGTTGTTCAGTCCTTTGTAGAAAACAAGAAACAAGAGAGAGGTTTCACAGCTGTAGGTAGGAAGAACATTTGAATTTTGGCCTACAGAGTCTGTAGAGGTGAGCATCCCCCCATGGTGACCAGTGTCTCCATAACCAGCACTCTGCGGAAAGGGGTGATTTTGGCTGCCCAGCCCAAATGTTCATTTGCTCTGTGCCCACATTCACCTTGATCACACATTCAGGCACCCAGGCACATCCCTAAGATGGGCATGGTGGGATGCAGACCTGCTGCACACTGGGGAGAGCAGACACAAGCAGGGCCAGACAGTAGTCCCGTCCCGTGGTGGCTCCACCAAACATGGCGCTCACTGAGTACCTGCGGGCTATTTTGGCTGAATTGAGAAATAAATGTTGAAAAGGCTATTTGCTTGGGTGGTGCTTGACTACTCATCCTCATATTGATCCCAGGGGAGGTTGAATGGGTGGGCAGGATCTCCAGTGGAGATGCAGAGTGCAGCCCTCTCTCTGGTGCAGGGTGAGGGCCAGTGGCAGAGGAGGCAGCTGGGAGATAAGAAATGTTGTAGAAAGACAGATTTTGGGGGCAAATGTGGGTTAGTTTATCTGATTTACCAGTATTACCACAAACTCAGATTAGTTTATTTAGATTTTTGGGCCTGGGGATTTGGTTGACAACTAGCATGTACAGAGGGAAAGAGGAGAGAGGCATGAGGTGTGCGGTGTTCATCTGTGCTTGGAGATCAACTCCGCAAGTAAGTGCCTGGGCTACAGGCCCAGAGAAATTTGTGGGGCTTGGACACCAGTATGTGGTTGTTCCCACTGCTCATGGTGTCCCCAGCATGGGGTTAGCCAGGGCCAGGTGGCACAGCTCGGAGGCCAGCACTGCCAGAAACCATGCCTGTACAGGGCCTGGACACATGATGGCACCCACCTGAGGGGGGCCCAGGGGCTGTGGCTGGGCCACTGGCAGCGGCAACAGCAGGAAGGCTGAGCATGGCCCAGAAGGGCAGGGTAAGGACTTTGATTTTTGAATGTGTGTTCTTCATTGTTCTGGATGTTTTCATTGCTGCTTCTTTTCCTCTGGGCTTTTGCTGCTGAATTTGTGTCAAAGGGATGCAGGAGTGAAGGGGAAATGCAGCAGGCACTGGCAGAGAAAAATGCCTCTGAAGGATGGCCAGCCTTCTTGGGTCTGATGTGGAGCCACGTCTGCTTCTACTGCTGCCTGGACATGTACATTATGAAGTAAAAAATAAGCACCTCTCGTGACCTTTTTTGAGCTCACAGAAAAGGAAGTCTTTGCTGTTCTCTTGTGGTGCCCTGGACAATGAATCATCCTCCATTTAACAGGTGATCTCCCCTTCTGTCCATGCAAATATTTTAACTGTTTAGTTTTGTTAGACATGAACAATTGCAGTTTTGATGCAGGGTTTCTATACAATAGTTCTTCTTACCTGCGCATGGTCTTTCTACAAGGTGGTGACAACTGTATGAGTGCTAGTGGGGATGTGGGTTCTTGCCATTTTTCCCAGCTGAGTTAGGAACCAGATGATTCAAGTATGACATCATGGTGGGAAACAGGGCAGAACTTATGAACCTCCTTTACTTCACATCTCTACAGCTTTAATCTGGCTAGATCAGGTCCAGGCATTGCAGTTAGAGGTAGCAGCTGAGGTGCCACCTTCAATCTAGCTTCTTAGACTGAGTTACCATCTGGATTATGAGGTTCTTCAGGACTAACCCAGGTAGCCCCAGGCACAGTTGGGCAGCAGTTGTTTGACAAGGGATGGTGCAAAGGACCGGTTATAGATTAGACACCATTTCCACAGAAGATAAAAACTTTTGGATCTGATGAGAAACTGAATGAGATGTGGAAAGGCAAGAAACAGTATCTGTGAGAGGGCGTTCGTCTAATGGGGATTCACACAATCCGGTGAGGGGGAAAAAAAGAGCCAACTGTCAAAGATGCTGGAGGATGGGAATGTACAAAACATTGGTAGAAAATTTGTTTATCACCACTGTATTCTCCCAAACTAATTCTGGGTTCCTTTTTCTCCTCAATAGCATTCCTTCTGTTTATAGGCAGGCTTAGAGCTTGTGGGAGGGGAAGTATAGGCTGTTATGGTGTCTGGGGAAAATATCTAATTTTCCCAGGTGTCTGGGTGGAGTCTTAGGGTGTTTGTTAATTTTACCGGAAACCTCCTGGTATTTGCACCTGTCCATGGTTATTGCCAAGGGACTGAACACGTAAAGGTCGTGTCCCTTCAGCCTCTCTGGCAGAGAGAGGAAGGGTGGAGCTGGGAGCCACGCTACGCTACCACCTGGAACGTGGAAAACCATGAATATAACTTCCCTTTCTGGGGTATTTTACTCCATCAGTTGCATTCAGAGTTACTGTACAACACACATCTACGTCTTTGCATATTCCTCAGTTAATGGGTAAGCCGAGTAACTCAGTGTTTCAATGTCAGTCTCACATTAGGTTCAGCAAGGTTAAAAGCTTGCCATACCCTCTTCCACCATTGTTAAGTCCAGGCATACTGCAATGCAAGAAAAGGAAATAGTATGAGTAGGAGACTATGCTATTACAGGGGTTTTCATTTACAAAGGAGGGCTTTCTGAAAAAAGGATGAGACGTGTCACATATTATTAACACATCACCTCCTCCTCCTTTAGGGTCTTATCCCAATGATTTCAGTAGCATTACTGGTGACTTACAGTGAAAGCATAACTAAGCCCATTTGTATTTCAGGACATACAGTGAAAGAGGGTATTTAGTCATGTTTTGGGGATGCAGCTTCAAGCAATATCATTCAGTCTTCTTGCAATATGACACTCGTCATAGGAGTATGATGTGCCACTAAGAAAATCAGCATTACTCTCCATTATAGTTTCGAAATACAGTTTAAATTGGTGTTCAGACCAGTCTCTCATTGCTGATGGAAGCCACAGAGTGGGAGAAATTGTCACCTGGTGCCAGGAGCTTAGCTTGATTCCAGTGTGGTCCAAGTGTTCCCAGAAAGAGGTACCTTCTGTACCTTTTTGAAGAGAAGATTTTGGCATGATATGAGATCGAGAGAGAGAGAATCAGTCGGAAGAAATAAATACTTTCTTCCTGGGAGAAGGGAGATTTGTTTTGCAGGATGGCTCAAACCTTCATGCAGTAGTAATTGGCATAGTCTGTATAGACTAAGACCACCAGTTTTGACTATCAAGAGGACAAAGAAGGAATATGCAGATAGCTTAATTTTTCCAGGTCCACAGAAGTAATAGAGCTGTCAGTAGTACAGAAAATGGTTTTATTGGTTTCCTTCTTCCTGTAGCAATTCTGTTCTTTCAAAGAGACAGAAAGTGGATGAGATAAACAGAAGTGGCAAAGGGAGGATGAAAGAAACGAGTGAAAGCAGGAAATTGCAAAAGACTCCAAGTTACTGTTTTGGATCTTCTCAGGAAACAAAGCTTGGTGGTTGTAAGACCCACTTGCTTCTCTGAGCATTCAGGTATGGTTATTTTAAGGAGATAATGCAGTGGACAACATGGTGGAGTCAACAGATTGCGTAGCCCTTCATATTCAAGGAAAATTTTGTGATGATGACTAGATGGATTATCATTTGCCTGTGAAGAAAATTCAATAGACTTCTGTTTTGCTGTTGTAATAAACGGCTCTGCAACAAGCTATTTGTGTCTCTGGGCAGTCATGTGGCACTTTGAGAACAGTAATCAGTACTTCACTGGTTGCTGAGTACAGTAGTACAAGTGTGAAAGGTAGCATCATGGCCTCTGGATGGTTTGGTTGTTGGAAGAGCTGACTGATTTATCTTTTGGAAGGAGCTGAGAAACATGCAGACACAACCAACTCAGACTGAGATGGGCACAATAAATTAAGCCATGCTACATTTCTTGAGGGCATCTCAATAGAAACTAAATGAACATCATTACTAATTGGCAGCTATGCCATTAAGTTCAATTAAATTTAAATCAGTTCTTTGTGAAACACACTGTTTAAGGAATTCCTAACTAAAAAGATGATGTTAGTAATATCAAGGCTGACATAAAAGCTTTGTCATCACAAATACATCTAGCTCTTGGCTCTCAGTGTATGCCTTTTATGAAGTCTTGCCTTCTCAGGCAGGAGTAATTTCAACTGTAGTCTGTTTTGTTGCTCACTTGAGTTCTATTCTTGCATAGAAAAGACATTAAATCACAAAGTGGTAGCGCATGGTGGGCACCATCGAGGAATGTTGGGGAAGGTTATATTGGTAATGTAGAGATGCGCTAATACCATCACTTTGCACAGCTCAAACATTATTTTGCATGCTAGTCATGCCCACAGAGGTCAGTTAATCCAGAATTTTAGGGGGTGCTGAAGTTTTTTTAATGTTCTTTGCTGAAATGGACTAGCATAATTCAACACCTTGGAGCATAGGGAGCACACATGAGACGGGGCAGACTTCAGTGAAGTCTCTATTTTGTATTCAGACCATGGACTTGAAGCTTGTTCTTCCCCATTTTAAGTGCCTTCTTGCCACATTATTGTCTTTCTTCAGTTAGGGCTCTGTCAGTCCCTCCTTTCAGAGCTATTTTGCTTTATATCACCAGTGGTATCTTTTCCTGGAGCCAAGAACTTCACTCTGGATTTCTCGCACCCCAGGTATGTGCCTTGACAAACAGGCTGTCGTGGAGACTGAGCAGACTGTTTTCACTGGAAATTCCAGGTAGGCGCTGTGAAATTCTTCCTGAGGAAGCTGGCATGTGTGCTCCCACTGAAATTGGCTGTTTTTGACAAATACACACTTTCTAACAAAATGGAAAATTCCATGCCTGTCCTGTACTTGCAGAGATGCCGTTTAAGTGCAGTTTGCTTGAGTAGACAGTGCTGTAGTGCCCAGCACCTCAAGAAAATCAGAAAAAGAAGAAAAAATCAACCCCAAAAAACAAAATTAAAGTGAAATGTAGATGCAGCATTCATAACACGCAGAGCCAAGAGCATTGTGGTCAAACAGCAAGACAAGGTGACAAGGCACACTTCTGTCTGAACTTCATACTCACTTCTGATGAACAAAATCACGTAGTGTTGGTCTGTTCCCACCCTTATTTGTCAGGGGTCCCTTTGCAGCTGTTTGGAGACCAGATGCTTAGATCCTTCTGTACCAGGCAGGCAGCAGATCTTTCTGCCCTCCCTTTTTGTTTTCCCAATTTTCTAATTTCTGATCCAATTTTCTTTGTTCTGCTTCTCTGCCCACCTCAGCAGAGGCTACCTGCTGCTTGGGTTGGGGGGCATCCATGCACTGACACCTGAAAACCAATTTTATGACAAAAGAACATACGGGGCAAAACTGTTTCAACGGTCAGTCGTAGTGTTTCTCCTCCATACTCCACCTCTCTCCAGTCCATTTTCCTCTTCTCCTGCCTGACTCTACTGCTCTAATATGCAAATTATCTTCATGGGCTATGCAAAGCACTACAGCATAAGAGCAAATAATCAGAGGACTGTTTAATTTGGAAGCAAATAAGAACGGACAGTCAGGTAAAGGACACCTTATTTGCTTTCTTGCAAGAACAAGGAGATATTCAATCATATTTAAAGCAGTGTAGTGTAAATCTTACCAGAGGGAAATGGTTTTATATTATGCAGAAGCACCAATGCACAGCCACAGGATTTAAGTAAAGCCAAGGTCAATAGGAATAATGAGGGGAATTCAACATTTGTATGAGTAATAAGGCCATAAAATTATGTCTGATGGGAATTTGTATTTTGTTAAAGAAACATTAAAACAGCATGTTTTTAAAAACTGTTCAGGGGTGTTATTAAATACAAGCCATAAAAAGAGCTGGTGAGAAATGGAGGAAAGACTAATATAGAGAGGGAAGGGGGGAAGTGATCTAATTTTCTTCCAATATCTGAGCCTGCAGGCAGGACAGGACAGAGCTCCAGACTCCTCACACCCACCTGGTCTGCATGTGCCGAGCTGCGTGGTCATTCTGTGCTCTCCCATGGCCGTTGCGGAGGGCTTCTGTCTGGTTGAGGTCACACTTGCCATGGCTGGTTAAGTGGAGAAATCCCTACCACCAGATCAGAGCCCTTGGAATTTGGGGTCACTTTGCCAGACAACAGGATTTGTCACATCTTAATAAATAGAAGTTTCAACAAAAGCTCCACGGCCTTGCTTTCTGTAACATCTTACAGAGCTGTTTCACTTCAATTCTTAAACCATCTTAATTCTTGTATTTCATTTGTTCTCCATGTAAACAGATTGGCAGGATTTAGCCACCTAATGAGGTAGAATCCCTTCATCATAAATCTCTGGAAGCTTCTACTGTCTGGAAAAAAGGCTTTTGTGGGGAATTATTTAATTCTTAATTCATTTTTATCACTACTTTATCTTAATAAAATAAAGAAAACATGAAAATAATTTAAAGATATTTACTTAAGCTTGGTTTATGTAAGTAAACGAGGGATTTTCTTGTAAATTATGCTCACCAATACTGAAAATTTGAGGATTACTTAATAGCAGAATCAAGACAAACAATAACGTAATTCTGAATATACCTAAGTATGTATTTCTGAATGTTGAGCTGAACGCATTAGATCTACATTAGAATTGCAGCATTTGAACCAGAGAATTACGGACTGCAAAGGTTAGCGATCACTCCAACTGAGCTGAAATTTCACATTAGTAAAAAAGTGAGAAGCTTAAAATAAAGCCAGGCTGTATTTATCTGTCTGCTTTAAAGCAGCTTTCACGCATGCGTTAACGAAGTAGACAGTGCCGTCAGAATAACAATCATTGTGAGTTCTGGGTGTGTAACAGGAAGGAAATAAAATTTTTTTTTGTCCAATGGAGAAAATAGAAAGATTTGCCCACCCTGATGCTAAAAATACAGAATAATTATCAGCTGAGGCAAGTGCACTTCTGACCTAAGCATACATGCACACCATCTATTTTCGAGTCCGCTTTGTTATAATAAACAGAAGAATTTTTCCTGAAGTACAGACTTTAAAAGCAAATGCCAGTGGCTTTCCCAAAGAAGGGAAAACCAGTCCCAGAGACGCAGATGAAAAGAGAGTCCAGCCACTTTCCACACCTTGTTGTACTATTGCTTCGTACTATTGCTTCCACAGCAGGATGAGGGCTCTGAAACATGTGCCACAATCTCTGTGGAGATGGTCCCAGGTGATATGGGCCTTGGTGACATAGCTCTACACCATTTACAGCCTCTGCTCCTTCTGGCCAAGGACCAACAGGTTTCATAGTATGAACATACATTGTGGCATTCATAGAACCACAGAATCACAGGATGGCTGACGACGGACGGGACCTCTGGAGGTCACCTGGTCCAGCCCCACTGCTCAAGCAGGGCCACCTAGAGCCGGTTGCCCTGGACCATGTCCAGACACGTTTCAAATATCTCCAAGGTTGGAGATCCACAACCTCCCTGGGTAACCTGTTCCAGGGGTCAGTCACCCTCACACTAAAAAAAGTGTTTCCTCATGTTCAGAGGGAACCTCCTGTGTTTCAGGATGTGCCCATTGCCCATTGGGACAGTCTGTCTGGTATTTTGCTACTGTGAAGGCTTTGAGTAATCTCAGCTATTAATGGAAGGTGATTTCTGATTTTTGACACACTATAGGGCAATAAACAGCTTTTCTGATTTCCTGACCGGATGCTAAACCTTCAGAAAACCAGGAGTCATATCATAAATGAGTAGGTATAAAGTCAATACATATTCAGCTTGTGTATTTTTGGTGAAAGAAGGTGAAATTTGCCGCTTTCTTCCTTCTGCTTGGATTCTGGTTCAGTTTGTCAGCATGTGTCACTTCTGCTTTCTTCCAGGTTTTCCTTCTCAGGGTGCAGTGGTGGTCTTCACCTTTAAGCATGCAGGTCACCAACAGTCCCCTTAGGAACAGCTCTTTTATGACCAACATAAAACCAGACATAGAAATGCAGGGTATCTAACATGCGTGATATGTGCAGCATACTACACCAAATCGCTCCTTTAATGATACTGTTTTCTATTTTCTCCTACTTACTCCTTCACCATTGCCTACTCGTCTTTCTGAATCCCTCTTTTTGTGGTCCTACTCTCCCCTACTTCCCTCAGACCTCTTTCTCTTCTCAGCCATTTTATAATGGGAGATTATTTAGCCATGGAACTGCTGCTCAACATGGACAGTTGGATGAACTGCCTGCAGAAGACACATCTTACACTGCTTCTCCCTGTCCATGAATCCAATGAGGCTTCAGACTAGAAATACGTATTTTGTTCTTTCTGCACACTGAGGAGCAGATGGGTGGGAGAGAAAAGGGAGAGGGTTTGGTGTACTCAGTCATAGGCACTGTGGTAGAACTGAAAGCCTGGACCCCCAATCAGTGTTGTGCCAGAATCAAAAGGTGGCTTAGATCCAGGATGGAGGTCTGGGCTCAACTCTCTTCAGGGTGTCAGCTCTTCTGAAGCCTTTCCTCATTACATCATTCCTCACCATCTATTCCACCACCACGGGAAGAGGGACAAGTTACGCTCCCCAAGTGTAAAGGCCCTTTTTGATTTAGGGCCATGTGAATGCACATAGGCTGCTAAAGCAGGAACATCAGCAATTATTAAGAAATGAAGGGCCTTTCTTCCAGAAAGGGCTAAATAACTGATTTCCTTCTTGCATGCTCTTTCCAGAATTTCCACAGAAGTCACAATTATTCATTCATGCCATAAAAAGGAGCTACACTTCCGAGTAACAGACAATCTTATACAATGTCAAATAAAAGTCGCTTTCACTGTTTGTTGAACAAAAATCAAGTAATTTTTGTCTGAAAAAAGTAATGGATAACCCAGGTGAAAAAAAGCCAGTAAGCATGTCTGTCTTTGAGCTGTTTTGAAGGTAATCACTTTAACACCCGTTTGTTGCTCTTGCTTCGTGAGAAAAGCTCCTTTTAATACCTTCTGCCAACTCTCTTAAAAGTTTGGCTTCTCTTCTGAAGAGATGCGGGAGTGCAGGCAAAATCCTTCTTACTTTGCAACTTTGGGCCCTGTTTGTTTTGGATGTGATGATTAGTGGGTTTGATTTACCAACCTGACCTATTAAGGGGCTGTACACAGCTATCCCAACAAAGAACAGCCTGCTAAGCAGAGAAAGGCAGGGATGCGCCAGGGCAGAAAGTGGGACAGGGGACCTGTACAAGTTGAATGTACCATAATGTAACAAATCGTGGCCTTTTTAAAAAAAGGGCTCTGAGCCAAGGGGAAAACAAGATTCGTTTTGTTCCCTGCCATCTTCTCAGGCAGAAGAGGGAGGCAACTGGTAGAAGAGGGCTGCTGCAGTCAGGAACGTACAGATGCTTTCAGACCCCGTTTTCTCTAGTCCTTCTTCATAGCAGGCAGTTTCAGGCCAGTACTTTTTGTGCTTTTTACACAGAAGAATTAAGTAGTTCTGCCCCTGCCCCACAAATTGTTTGTGACAGTGCCTGCTAAAGGAAACGTTTCCTGCATCCATTTAATCTCAGAAAATATATTCAATATATATATGTGTGTATATATATACACAGTGTAAGATAACACTTTATTTTCTGTCCCCTGGCCTTCTAAGCAATCAGATCTAACCATTTGTTGTATAACCATAAACACATGATTTAATTATTTCTGAAGGTTTAAATACATTTTTCCCTGATTTTACAGGCATATACAGCTTTTGTGTGACCTGGAACCATCCCACTTACTGCAGTCAAGTGGGGCTGACATCCATGTTAGCTCAGCTCAGCTCTTTTATGCTTAAAAAATAAAAACAGAATTATAAAAACAATTTTTTTTCTCTTTTGTTTTAATTTAAAATGCTATAAGTTGAACATATTACATTTGCTTTTTTTTGTTTTGGGAGGTGGGGAGACAGAATTGCCTGCTTGACTTCAAATAAATGTGTCTCTTCAGAAGGAAAAGCTTAGTTTAACCCCTGGCTTTGAATTCAAGAGTGCTTTCAAATTTTCCCATGTGAATGATTTAAACCCTTTGACTTTCTCAGCTGGGGTTCCCTCAGGCCTTCCTGACGCAGTAAGGGGAAGTTTCACATTGGGTGAAATGCTGAAACCCCTTTGGGCTCTGCCCGTCCATGGCTGAGCGGGCTCTGCAAGGGAGGTGGCTTTGCGGCCATGGGAGAGGAACAGAGCATCATGCCAGACAGAGGCAGTTAGCGAATAACCAAGCCAAAGCGCTCTCTCTTGCCATATTCAAACAAATGATGGTGCCAAATCTCTCTGAGCACAAAGGCATTGGACTGAGCAGCAAAATGCGAAGTGTTAACCGTAGCTGACAGAGACAATGTGAAATACTTTGCTTCTCTTCTCATAGCGTATTGGTATTATTTTAATTAAACTTTTAAAAGGAAACCAAACTGTTGTCTCAAGGTAACACTGGAGAAGTGACCCATGGACTTAATCTGAGATTTTTTTTTTCCTCTGCTCTTGCTGTCAGCAAGCAGGCACTAACCATTTTCCTTGAGCTTCCTGCTGTTTCCAGTAGCAAGTAAGCCTTGGAAATAGGAGTTCCCAGGTTGCTGCTCCTAGTGGTAACCCTTACTTTCTCCTCTAGCTGGAAATGCATCTCCAGGAACTAGATAGCTCATTTGCTACTCTTTCATATTGTCTGCGGCCCCTTTCCACTGGTGGAGCTGCAGCAGCATGAAGGGAGAGGTTGGTCTGGGGTAGGCTGCAGAGCCCAGTCATTCTCTCATGCTTTCAGTAAATAAAATAAAACTCCAAATCAAAATACACAGCCATGCAACACCAGTCCAAGCAAGACCAGAATCAGGCATCCACTGAAAAATTCAATTTCTCTTCACAGAGAAATTCACAAGAGGAACTGAAACAGGGTTCACAGAAAATCTGCGGAGCCCAGACTGAAACCAGACACATTAGCATAACCCAGAAAGTCTTTGGGCAATCAGGTGCCTGTCTCTGCGGGCTCAAAATTCCCCTTCAGCACAACCAGCAAAGGCTTGCCTGGGAGGGAGAAGTGAAAAGCCAGTGGATCTGAAATCTGAGCTTCCACAAGAATTTCTCTGGTTGGTGCTCAGCATTGCATTCGGGGGATTAAAATGGCTGCGAGACAGGATGTCGGGTGGCTGGGTTGGCTCCCAGTGGCTGCGGTTGTTGCTCGGGTAATCCCGCATAGTATAGCTGAACTAAAACTAAGTTGGATTCATTTCTCCTCATCCTGTCTTTCCAGAAGAAAGAAGATTTTCTTACTCAGAATGAACACCAAAATAGTGTTTTTCCTTACAATTCTTTGTCTGAAGACTGTAGCTGTCATACTGAAAGTATTTCCTTTCACAGCAATGACTATCTATGCTGGCAGTGGTGCAGACTGGCTCTATTTTACTTGCCTGTGGCAATTTAATTTTTCAGTAGCTCTTTTCTTTAAAGCATTTACAAATCCAACAGCAACAAGTAAGCCTTGGACATGTGAAGAACACCAGGCACAAACCTTAAATCTTAATTAAAAAGAAATGTAATAAGTAAGACACAACTTTTCATGCCTGACATGGGGCTGAAGATTGCCTTATACTTTTGGGCGTAAGCTGTTCAAGTGAAGTCATGAGTGACACCACACCATAAATCAGATGCCCTCCCACAAAGGGCAGTTCTAAAATGTCCATCATAAATAAGTGTTTTCTCATCCTTTTCAGGTTTTACTCAGAAAAAGGAGGATTGCATGTTTTTCAAAGTGTGGTGGAGAGAAAAGAAAGGGAGACTTTCTTCATGGCTTGGGTTAAGAACACAGCTAGATGTCTCACAATTTAAAATTTAATATTGAATTTGTATTCCTTCGGCACAACACAGAGAACCTGAATAAAACGCATTCATGCAGATTAGCTAAACTTATGTATGACAAATGAGTCTAAACTCACCCTTCTTACAGTATGTCTTCAATCATAATAAAACATCAAATTCTCTATTCCTCTCTCTTGCTTTCCCATTTCTAGAGCTTTCTTCTTCCTGCCTGAAAAATGCAACTGTCCTACTTCTTTGTATCAGAGCTCAGTATTGAGCCGTCAGTATCAGTGAGTCAGCATCCTTTCCCACAAGATTCAGTCCTTGGGATTTTTCAGGGAAACACTGCCAATTTGTTCTGCCTCAATGGCAATTTTTTTGGAAAACACCTTACACTTGGAACATAAAAAACCACCGCTGAGCATTATGTAGATGACGGCCATGGACCCATTATGTCCCCAAGGGATACCTTACCAAGAAGGTAGTAAACCGCTCAGGAGGTGGGGAAATTACTCGGAGCCTTCCTCCAGTGTTGGCAAGAGGTTCCCTCCAGGCATCTCTGAATTGAATATTAACTTACTCTGGAGCAAGAGTGAACAATTTCTCCAGGGCTGAATTTGAAATCCAGTGTTCTTCTACAAAAGAGGAACACAGGTGGCTATTAAACAATTGTAGAAATTTTTATTTTTATTTGTATTATTGTAATTATTTTAATTTACTGTTTAATTAGCCAAGTCTGGAAGTACACAATTATTTCTACGGTTAAACTTTCTGTGGGAATGGTGTCTCTGGGGCACGAGAGCAAACCCAGGAAACTGCTGATTAAGTACTTCCTGGGCTGAGTGGCCTTGTAGGTATTTTAGCCTTAAGCAAGGCTAACCAGGCAAAAGGACTGATGCTTTTTTTGTGTTTGTCAGATTTATTGTTGCTCCAGCAAAACTGGAGCATGTGTCTTATAATACCTGCACCGTGGGAGCAATGATGGTTCTTCACAGGACTGTATTTTCCTAGCTTAAGGGTTTTCCTAGTCATTACCCTTCATATAACCCAGGCTTTTTGGTTGTCAGAGTCCTTTTATTCTGTATTCTGTGGGTGTTTGAGTTTGTCCTATACCCTTCAGGATTACATTGTGGGATGTCGCAGTAACCACCCTCTTACCGTGGTGTCAGAGAGAGGAGGGAGTTTTCTGTGGGAATAGGTGCAATTTCTGCGCTTCCAAAGCAGCCTGTAAATACAGCGCAGCACAGAGCAATAGCATGGTGCTTCGCCGTCCTATTTGCCACTGGTGGAGCCTTTGCACTGATAAAATGTTTTTTGTAGGATCAGTTATTTAAGGTGGGGTGGCTCTTGGGATAGTGCTGCTCCTCACCGTCTCAGTTTGTGCCTTGCAGGTTTTCTGCATGGCGACAGGAGGATGACAGCATGGCTGGATGGGAGAGGGGTAAAATGCAGAGTTACAGCAGGGCCATTTACTCCTCCAGAGTGGAGGAAGGAATTGCATCAATAAACTGTGAACAGCAAGAAAGCAGAAACAGCGGTAATAGGGCTATTGTGTGATCAGGACAGTTTTAAGGGAACAAGAGCCATGGGACATGAGCAGTCAGACCTGTGTGTGTTTCACCCAACATTGTTCTTTTTGAAATGCCTCTCTTTGTGGACGTAGAAACACTCTACAATTAGTTTAACTGAAGAGAACCCTAAATTAAGGGTAGCTGACTTGGAGTTTGAATTCACAGAGGGGTTTTGATACTTCCTTGGGCAGAACTACAATTAAACCGCAGGCCTCATTACAGACTCTCCAGGTATTGCATCCTTAGTCCGTCAGACAACTCCCTGCAGATTGCGCTGATAAGGGTTTGATGTGCCACGTGATTGCAGGGAAAGAGTTGCTTCTTCTAAGAAGTTTCTGGAGTTATTATGCTTAAAGTAAAAGATTTTTTTTCCCTTCATCTTTGAAAGAAAAAGGTCAGCCTTGCAGGCCTTAAAATCCTTCCAGATCTGTGCAGTTGGGTAAAATACAGCATTTGCGCCCCTGCTGCAAACCCCTAAGTTAGGATATAAGAACTCTGTGTAAAACTTCACAGGCTCCCTTGAAAAGGGTATGCTGTATGTCAGGGAATTATTAATAAAAATTGAATATGTCGGGTGGTTTCAGGTTCGCTGTCATATTAGGGTTACTAAATTAGCTACAGAATTGACTGTTTACTCTGTCTGATAAATGAATCCACCCCTCCTTCAGTGAAAGATATCTTTCCCGCCTCTGAAGAACCGCTGGCTGCCCAGGCTGTCTGGGATAAGATTTCTGCTTCACATGTTTTTCTTTTTCCATTGACTTCTGTGGAGTCACTCTAGATTTGTTTGGACACAAACCATGGGGGAACCAGGTCCATGGCCTCTGGCAGCACCCAGGGGGTGAGCAACGCTGTTGTGGAGATGCAAAGTGTTTTGGGTGAGCACACGTTGCCCCATGCATCCCCGCACAGGCTCGCCCCATGACCACCAGCCCCATGTCTCAAGTCCGTCCTTGGGCTGCAGGGTATGGAAAGCTTCATCCTCACCACGGGGTCAGTGGCCACAGCCCTCTAGCCCTCTTTTTGGAGGCTGAGCCACTGTACAGGTTGCAAATGCACAAGCGGTGGGTTATGTGGGGAGGGACATCTCACAGCCTGCAGATGCAGCTGCTTTCCTCAGAGGCTGGGGAAGAAGAGGGAGAACATTGTGGGTCCTGGCCACCACTTTCTGTCCGAGCAGGCACTTTTTTCTATGCCTGTTTAATACAAAGGCAGCCTCTGCCTGCACTTTTTTCTATGCCTGTTTAATGCAAATGCAGTCCCTGCCTGCCCATTTTTCTACGACTGTTTAATACGCTGGCGTGGCCCTGTTCCAGGCTGGAGGCTGGAGGCTGGTGCGTCCTGCCCTGTCTCCAGGCTGAGTCAGGGCCCTTTCCCGGCAGCCGGTGGGTAGGAGCCCCTGAGGCTGGGGAGGAGGGAGTCCACCCCTGCTGCTGCCTCCCTGCCTGTGTGTGCTGTTGGGC
The DNA here is from genome assembly GCA_013401315.1 of Balaeniceps rex. Lineage (NCBI taxonomy): Eukaryota > Metazoa > Chordata > Aves > Pelecaniformes > Balaenicipitidae > Balaeniceps > Balaeniceps rex. Next base: position 30,491 of record VYZW01024731.1, on the reverse strand, counting down.
AAGGAGAGTTGGGCACCAGCAGCTCCAGGCGTGGCAGGAAAAGTGAAGCAATTGTCTGCTAATTGCACCCAAAGTGATTAGTTAGGTGGATCGCACCACAAGGGAGAGCCAGGCTAAGAGACCATGTTTCACAGAGACCTCTAACAGTGATGGGGTGGGGAGGGAGGGATCCAGTTTCAGCACACAGACCTTTGCAGCAATTTCCTTGGTGGGACTGAGCATCCTTGTGCTGAGTTTAAAGTGTCCAAGTCCTTTCAGGGTACAGAGCAAGCCTGGGAGCATCACTGGGTCACCACTTCTGCAGCTGGGTATTGAACTGCTTTGGTGCTGCCACCACTTGCCTGTGAGCACCCTCTGTCAACACAAAATCATGCAAATACTGCCATGGGGTCTTCATCATTAGCTGCCAAAGAAATCTCTTCTTTCTGAGTACTTGGGTTTTATGATTGTTTCAAGAGTGAAAGTCTGATTTTGAGGCACGAAGTGTAATTTTCCTGCATCGTTCCTCTGGCTTCTTGAGGTTTCAGCATGTCAGCCTTCTTAGAGTTTCAAAAACACGTCTCAACAGCAGTAACTACCCATTCCTTGTATCCCTGTGCTGGCTCCCAACCCACGCGGTGTAAAACCAACTTGCTCTTCTCTACCTCCTGGAGACGGGAATAGCCCAGTTTCCCGCCGGCTTCACCGGCCTGCCAGCCACTCTCAGCTTATTTTGTTGCAATCCAAAAAACACACCCTTCTTCAAGCATTGACACATCTCCCGAGTGTGGACACCCTTCCCGAAAACGTGGGTCTGTGTTAGTCTTCCGTAACTCCAGCCAGGAGAGAGAGGCTCCTGCAAGCCTGCTGGTATTTAGGGACCTAGATCTTTGATGTCTCTGTCTCTCCCCTTCAAAGAACGCAAAGACCCGATCCATCTCTTAGTGACGCTGAGTGAGTTTCCATTGCATTACATGGGACTAATCAGCCTTTAGGATGTATCATTTCACTCATCTTAAGTGCCATAGGCAGAGCGGAAGCGCAACACAAATACCAAACCATCAATACTATCAACAGACAGAAATCTTACTTTGTGTGCTGACAAAGTTCTGCACATCCAGAACATGTCCTAGTTGCCAGAAAGTTTATATATTTATTTAAAAGTGGATGAAGACTTTTCTTCTTAGATGAAGAAAAAAAGGAGAAAAATATTCTCCAGAAAGTTCTGTCTTCACCGTTATTGAACCACGCCCTGTCCTCTTCATATAAGAAATATTGCCAAAGCCACAATCTTTCATCATGTGGTTCCTTTTAAATAACCTCCTAGGTACTAAAGGTCAGGATGATTTTAAAAAAATAACCTGGTAGTATGAAAGAACTTTTTTTAAATGCGAAAAGACAAACAGAGGAATCCTACGCAAACTTGCCATAAATACAAGGGATGAGGATGATGATGAGCAGAATAAACTACATTCACATTGCGTTCACCTGCTTTACTTTGTCTCAAGTTTTGTTCAGTTCAAAACTCTAATATAAAAATAGAATTACTCAACTTATTGCAATTCTGAGTCCATTCTTATAGCCCTTACCCATAGATTTCTCCTTCGACTCCGCTGGGAAGAGTCACTTACACAATGACTACAACCTTAGCTTTGTAGATATTTTTATCCCTCCTCACTACTGAGCTTATTGCCAATATTGGTTCTACCATCTAATTAAGGTGAAGGAAGAAAAATGTAAAACTTGGGTTTTTCCCAGTTATTTTTCTCCAATTTTTTTGCTTCTCCACATTATTTCAACACAGAGATATTTTGGAGGGTGGGTATTTTCCGTATTTGCCATTTGTCCGAAATTGAATAGTTTCTGATAGTCTGCAGAAATTGCTGGTTCTTTTTTCTATATTTGCTTTTTTCTGAGCCACAGTTTTGAATTACTTTAAGGCTGAAAATTCGGGCACTTTGAAGGTGATTCACAAGCAAACCAGATACCTCTCCCTTGGAGGTGGCAATGTTGACCTGTACCAGGACAGGCAGGATGGATGTCTGAGGGTGATGAAGGGTTTGGTTGAACTGAATTAATCACTGCAGCCTGTCGAAGCCCCCAGTACCAGTTGTATTCATGGTGTATGGTGTGTGTGAGTGTGCGCAAGTGTGTGTGTGTGTGGCGTTGGGTTACAGACGTGCGCAGTCCTAACCAATTCTTTGAACCTTCGTTATCCAGCTCTCTAAACTTTTAAAAAGCTGTCTAATAGCTGGCTTTATTTTTAAAATGTTCAGTCTATATCAGACTATAGTATTGATTGGTAATTTTGCTATGAGAGCATCCATGAGTCATAGTTAGGGACCAGGAATCTATTTTGCTTGGTGATGTGCACAGTGTAAAAAAAGATGATTAAAGATCTTAATATCTAGCTGCTTCTTTAATTTCCCTCCTACTTCAAAACATGGTGTATTTTCTGGGACCCAAGAGCCTGCCTTGCTGGAGGAAAAGTGCGTATAAAAAAAGATCTAAAAAACGCAGTTGTAGAAGGTTTTGAAATCGTAAGGTTCTGCTTTAAACTCATGGTACTTTTTGATAACTGAGGGTTGTTTCCACTCTTTGAGAGCACAGCTGGACAGACGACAGCTGAAGAACCTGCCTTAAAGTCCATCTCATCGTCTCCCTCAAATATTCCTGAAACTGCTTTTCCTTTTTCTCAGCGAAGGAGAAGCTGACAGGGCAGGACAAACCCTGCCCCTGCCCCTGCCCCTGCCCCTGCCCGGGGGCAGCGGCAGCAACAGAGACAGAACACTCCTCTCTCCTTCCTGTTCCTTGTTCCTCTCCTCCTTTCCACCCCAACGCAGGGGCGGCCTCACCGCCAGCCTTCCCCTGAGTCTGGTCCACAGCCAGGCTGGGAGAAGGGCAGGCACTGGTACCCCAGCAGGTCAGGGTGCACCGAGCACAGCATCCCTCTCCGTGTCACCCCCAAGGCCCAACTCTGGCTGGTTGTCCCCAACCCTCGCGCCTCCCTCCTTCCCCCCACCTCTGCCTCCCTGCAGCAGCATTCCCTCCGTCCCACAGGCACAGGGACCCCTCTCCCACCTGCTGCCCGCTGCACAACTCCTCTTTCCTCCTGCAACCTTCCCTGAAAAACAAACTACCACCCCAAACTCGCATTTTTTTCCAAGCAATCCTCCCACTTTCTGTTTGCCTCACCCTCTCCCTCATTATCCTGGGTCTCACTTTTGTTTGTCTTGGCTATTTTGGGCTGGAGGCTCTTTGGGGAAGGGAATATGGTTTAAGTGTCGCCTGCTCAGGATGTGAAGTGTTCGATTCCTTCCAGCTGAGCGAACATGAACTGACAAATGAGGCATAAACTGGCTGAGAAGTGTCTACCTGAGCATGGGCACCTGCTTAGCTGAATCAGCTTTAACAGGTGTAATTCATTAAACAGGTGTAACTTTACTTTTAGGAAAAAAAAAAAAAGATCCTATTTTAAAAGGCACAGGTAATAGTTTAATGCTAAAGTTTCCCAGGAAATCCAGTCAAGGCTGTTCTCCACTGCAGTGAAGTACAGCATGTTCATATGGTAGCTATGGCATAAACTATACTCTGTGGCTCTGAGCACCTTTTTCAGTACTGTCATTCATGAAGGACCACAAACATTTAGCGTTATTTTCAATGACAGTTACATATAATTAGTTGGGATATGGAAGTATAAATGTATAAATTAAAACCAGTACCACGTACTAAGAAGCAACTGTGCTTTTCCCTAGCCAATAGCTCTGTTAAAGTGATTCCACTGATACATTTTTTAACTACATTACTACTTGATACTATAACTATACTACCAATTGCTAAACAGTTGTATTAAACAGAGCTAATGTAGAAAGAATTAGGATGGAGGGGTTAGGTTTATAAGAGGGGTGTGGGATCCTCTTCATTTCACTGCCAGTAAGATGATTATTCTAATTTTAACACCTACAACATCCCAAACCTCCATACCTGGCAGTCATGGAAACATCTGGTCTTTATTTTGCAAATTTGAGACTTTGTTGTTATCTTTTAATTATATGTAAAAACAGTTTCTCTTTTAAAAGTATGTAAATTATTTCAAATGAATCAACACAAAACTAGGATTTTTTTGGGTGTGTTCAGCACCATTTGTCAGCTACACTGATAAATGAGATGCTAATATATAGCATGCGAAATATAAAAGGGAGTTTATTCCTTTTGATATAAAAAATGATGTGAGAATTCTGTGAAAAATGAAACCCAAGTATTTTAAAGCAATATGTCCCATTTGTACTCTCTGTAAGGAGAGCCCTTCTGATGAGCACCTATCATCTCTACCAGGAATCTATTTCTCATTTTTTGCTTAAGATCCTCTCATCTGTAATAGAGGAATATCTGTCATACAAGGCTAAATGCTGATGGCTTTTCCTTCCTTCACACAAGGGAAAAGAATATGTTGAATACTCAAGCTCTGTTCGCGTGGTTTAACGAAAAAACCAAGAGTACAGTCTCTCTCTGCAGCCACCGAAGCCTTTGGATTGCACAGTGAATGATCACTGGTCCTTAAAATTATGTGAGCTTTTGATAACAACACTCATACACTTCCTGTTCCCCTTTTTTGGGGCCCATCTCTTTGCAGGTGCCTCATTCTGTAGCTGAGGGCAATGGTAAATGATTTTTTTTTTTTAATGTGACCTCTCCATGCTCCCTTCCTTTAAACATAGTGGCAATATGTGAGGCTTTCCAAGCCCGTCAGGGCCATGCATCATCTTCCCTCCATGAAATTACAAGCTGTGGTTAGGGCAAAGGTTGTGAGCTCTCCAAGAATGACACCAGGCCAAGAGTGATGCTGGGCCAAACGCGTCTATGGAGTTGTAATCGGTTGTATCGCAACCGCCTGGGCCCTCTGAACTAGAACCTTTAATACTTTTTACCTTCTTTTACACCTGTACAGTGAGCATGAAAATCCAGTGCTGGTTAATATTTACTTGTCTCGCATATTAACTGCTAGACCAGACAGAGAGTTGCAGAGAGCCAAGCCCAAGATAAGGTGTGAAATTCACATGGTCTGTCTTTGTTATTAGTTCCTACTTCAGAGTCAAGAGTAAAACACCAGTCAAAAAGTAAACTGAAAAATTTAATTGTTTTATAAAATAAGATTATGAAATTCTATATAAAAATCCAGCTTCTTAAATATGGTACATTCACTTCCTCACAGAATATTTAAATATTCAGGTCACTTATGCTATATTTTCGCCGTATTTGAGATAAAATCATTGGATAAATTAAAACATCCCTACCAAAAGATACCACAACTTATACAAATAAAACTAAGCAATAATACTTTTTTAAATACAAAATGTAAAGAAATTAATAACTCTTAGAGCATGCTACAAAATTTTGCCAGAAAAATATATGGGATCATTTTTGTTTAACTAGAAAATATACAGTGTGCTTTTCATTTCTCTTCCTAAAATTCAGTCTCATACAATTTCCATTTGACTTAATAAATATGTACAACAAAAATGTTTATTTCTCGAAGAATATAAATAGCAAATACTGTAGTAGAGCCTGGTCTGGCATTCTTTTCTCATCTAGTGACTATAGTGGGGCTTTTCAACTCTGAATGTGCAAAAATGCAGAATCAGGCTCTTAGTGTTATCAACAGGTTAATAGCTTTTACGAAAGTGATTTTATTAAAAAATACCTCCAAAAACACTGCAAAAGACTTTGAGCTATTCCAGTCAGGCATTTCTATAAATAGTAAGGCATAATGTAGGGAAACAACATTCCAGTTTAATTACTGCTGGCAGTAATTAGGGGAAAATAGTCAGTGGAGAATGAAAAATATCTTGAATTAGACACATCTTACTTTCACTGATTTAACTTGGTTCTCTGTCATTTCTAAAAAGAGTTTCTGGTATAATCTATACATTGTAAATCTGTGAAGAAACTTAATCACCTTCTTCAGACTTTGGATGGTTCGTTTTGGAAAGTGGTATGTTTTCAGGTGCTTCAGTCCATACATTAAACCTTTAATGGTGTCTTGGTCGCCATTCTTTATTCTCCACAGATTGAGAAGCTTCAGAACTTGCTCTGTAGGTTGACATAGTTTCATTGTGCGCTCGATATCTTCTTTTCCCACTTTCTTGCCTGGTAAGCTTGCCATCAGCGTGTTGAGATGTTCAAAGGTGAGGTTCGGGTGGCCAATATTCTTTAAGACACTATTTTCGCAAAGATCGATATCTATAGAAAGCGAAAAGAAAAGAGAGGTAAGTACAATGCATTACAACTTTACCACTGCCTGCAAAAAATCTTCCAAAATTTCAAGGTGAATATGTCTTCCCCGTTGTTTTTGTACTTCATTTCAAATAATTCTCTCAGCAATGCTTTTTTTTAGGCTCCAATTATGAAATGCACTTAAGAATTTAATTAACTTTGCAAATACAAACAGCCCCAAATACAAACAAACTTCATAGCAAGTATTTATTGCTATACGCTTGTTTCATCTATCCTGCAAAATATTCTGTGTGTGTGATAGGACTCCTAATACGTGGTTCCAGTGAATGAAAATTTTGCTCTCCTTCAGAAATGTCTAGGCAAGCTTTGCTAAAATAGTCATTTTGGGTTTTGAAGTATTCTAGACACTTCACGGTCTCATATAAGCATACATACTAAAAAGGAGAGGGAAAAAAACATTTCTGCAGCATTTTTCAAATCTATTCTGAGTGGACAAAAGGTCATTCGAATGTGGCAGTTCTTGATGGTGGCTTACATGAAAAGAGTTGGCCTGACTCTCATAACAACCTTGGTGTTAACATTGCAGCACTATTTCACCTTTGACACCTGTCTTGGCAGATTCAACACAAAGAAAGTGGTGAATTGCAATGACAAATAGGTACTGGAAGGGAAAAAGAAGGGAAAGCCTATCTGTGTATTCCTCACTCCCATGCGTCCCCATTCCGTGAATAGATGTCCTAGTCTGAGCTGTCAATCTGCACTTCATAGAAAACAAATTGCACTCTCAGTTGCAGGCATCCAGCTCCCTCTAACCTCAACAGCCACTGCTCAGATATAACAGTGGAAAACATTTTCCCCACTTGATCAAAATTCTTCATATGTTGTGCAGTCTCAAAAGGGGATCTTGGCTGTGACACCACACACGCTCCCAAGGGGGCTAGAGGTCTGGGAAGAATTCAGTCCTCGACTAAGCAGGAGAAGCTGAATTCTCTTCCTGCTTCCCCTCAACTTCACTGTGCTTACTGCATCAATAAATCTCAGTTAAGCCCTGCAGGTCCTCCTCAGAGCACAATACGTCACCAGGAGGTATTTGATCCCAGGCAATTTTTAAAATGCCATTTAGAAGGTTGCTTTTAATATACATGCTGTCAAAATAAGGTACCTTGAATAATCTTCTTGACCACATCCTGTTCTTTGTTTTGCTGCTTCCATAATTTCAAAAGCTGGAAGGTCTGCTCTTGAGAACTGTGCCTTTGTTTAATCCTTTCGATATTTTCTGTGCTAACCTTCGTCCCAGGCAAACTGTCTGCTAGTATGTTCAGCCAGTTAGGTGTGAGCTGAGTAGGAACAGCAAACCTGAAGAAAGCCTCCTCGCACAGGGTTATATCTGAAATAAGAAAGAGAAGAGAATATGTCAATTGTTCTGCTCTCTGTTAACCTGCTTGTCTCTGAAAAAAAAAAGCAAGTAGCAAGGATGATAAGAAAAAAATGCTTAAAAAACAAACTAAGTGGTCTTTATAGTGCTGTTGCTCTCTGTGCTTGAGTTTCATTTGGTCTGACCTACAATAATTAAAACTCTACTGCAGCCATCACCATAGCAGGCAAATGGCTAACAAGCTAGATATTTTTAGCATGAAGGCTGATACATTAATTTTAACTGTAATTAAAGGTATGTTTTCAGAGCACTCTTCCTTAATATGATACATACCTATTCCACATTTTTGAGGTGCTGTATCTGTATTTTCCTGACAGACGTTGTCACGAACTGCATTTCCCTTCAATGCTGTTTTGAAACCTAGTGCACTACAGTTTGTGTGCTTTAGACAGGCTGCTTTGGATGATGTTTCATTTGAGAAAAATCCTTCTGGACATCTCCTACACACGGTGTCACTCTCAGGGGTACCTGTGGAAACAGGAAAACAATGCATCCAATATATATAACCATTATATATATATATAAAAAATATATAACCTCAACTGTGAAAAAAAATACAAGAATACAAAAAAAAAAAAAATTCCTCCAAAAATTGTCATGCTTCTGCTTTTCACATTTCTGATCTATGAAGGAATCACATTTAGAAAAAAAAAGCTTTTATTTTTTTAAAAAAAAAAAGATTCTTTAAGAGAATGATGTTCCTGCTGGAGTAATAGAGTAAACAGTACTCTTACACACACTTGTGACCAACTTTAAAATCAGCAATTACTGATTGAATCAGTAATTTAGTAAAGTAATATCTTTAAATCAGTAATTACTTGAGTCTATTCAGACGTTACATGATGTCTGACTCTCATCCTTCAACTGTACAAATATTCTATAAAATAATTAAATGGCACAAGAAGCTTCTCTAAATTGTGCTCTGTAATATCTGCCCAGGACCTTACTCGAATGGGTTACTTTAGTTCTAACTAAAAATATAACCCAACTAAATATCAACTAAAGACCCTCTGAGAGGTACTTTCCCTGCTCAAATATTAAATTATACAGGAATATAGAATTTCAGTAACATTTCTGAACTTTTTTCTGGGCTTGAATAAAATACTATTTAAAGCAAAGAAAGTAGATTGTCCAATATAGCAAAAATATTTAATACACATACATACGTTTTGCTTGGTGTTTTATAAAGCATAGTTTTACTTCAGAATCAAATATATGATACAACAATAGAATGACAATATATGGTTCTATCACATTGACAAAGAGGAAGAAAATTAATGCATGAAATATGGAACAATGCAAACAGTCTAACCACCAGTGGCAGGGAAATAACAGCACCAATAAATGCTGTATATTCACTCTTAATTCATCTTTATTCAGCCAACATTTAAGCAAGTGCCTTAAGTCTAATATCTAATACTGCATTATTGAACACGAACTTAAGCACATGCCTAAAATTCTTTGGAGATAATTGGAAATTATATTTGAATAAGAAAATGCCTCCATCTAGTGTATTTTGGAAGTATTTACATGTGTATGCTTATTTTAATGCTAGCTTTTAAGTAAATTTTATTTATTTTGGGCATTTCCTTAGAGAAAAAGAGTACGAACCTCCAGTTTTCAACCAGCTGTGAAATAAAGAATGATACTTGCATACACCCAACCTAGCACTTCTTTCATCAGACAGCAAGTGAAAACAATGGAGAATTTTTTAATTGTGCATCTGAAAATCAAAGACCCTGTATTTGTATATCGCCAAACCCCCAAAATCCTCCGCTTTCCGCAGCCAGCGTCCAACCTGCAGCAGCAGTGTCTGCCCTTGCATTTTCTTGCACAATGTGCACTGCCTGCGGCTCTGGGCTGTACGGAACTCCAGCCAACACCTGCACCAGAGCAAGCAGCAATTAGCTTTGCTGAGAAGTCTGAATTTTTAGCAACTTTCCCTGCTACAAACACGCTGCCGTTGTGTTCCAGCAGTGAGGAAGGGGAAGAAAGGAGAGTCCCTGCAAACAGCACGTCGTTCTGCTCAGAGCTTCCCGCATGACCTTTGCAGTGCAAGAGGGAAATAAACCGGGTAAGCCATCAGTGTTCTCAGGGTTGAGCAGAAAGTCACCTCCCAGCTTCGCCAGCTTCTTCGCTGCTTATCTGGGTGCTCTTATTCAGGGCACAAACTGCCTGGAATCCCCCATTATCCCCAGGCAAACGGCTGCCGCCAGCAGGGAGGTAGGGCAGCCTTGTAGAAGCACTGCTTCTCCAGTACATTGCTCCTAAAAGCTCTGCCACATAAAGGGCCAACCATGGCAGAAAGGAACAAAACCTTAATCTACACTCACAAAAGGGGATTACCAAAGCAAAGTGATCTCCCCAACGTAACCATGAGCGACCAGCAGTGGGGAAACAGATTTCTAATGCTTTAAGCTTTGAATGAGACACTGGACCACACCATCTCCCTGTGTGGCAGTGGAAGCATATTTTTCTACGCTTACATTTTGTTTCACCTGAATTTACATTGTTACAAAGTTCAAGGCTATCATATGGCAGAGAGCGGGAACACAGTGTGGTCCATGCTTATTAAATTCTTAGTTGATGCCTCACCTCAAAAACTATTGACACAGGGGGATGCAATTATTTTTACAATGTTTTCATTCCTTGTTTGAGGTCTGCTTGGGTTTAGCTGGTTCATTCTGATGGTCTTTTGGAAACCAACTTTCCAATAAACTACACGATTCAACAATTTATCTTCTTCCAAAGTTTGTTTCATTTTGAACTGAGGGATTCAAATTTGTCTGCCACAGTTTCACTGTGCTTGCAGGGATGCAGCAGGCTGGTTGCTCAGAGAATTTATACTTCTTTGTTTGCTTCCGAAACAGGCTTTCTGAGAACTTTGTTTCTGTCCCCTTTTGACTTGCTGCTGAGGTATGGTGGAACCTCATTAACCTGAGCCCCTGGGTATAATGATTTAGGTTAATGAAGGTTTATAATACAGAAATGCGGTAGCTGCCAGTGGAAATGCTTAGCAGTGGCAAAGAGCATCAGGGTAGTGCTTAGTTAACCAATTACTAGGGGAATAGTGAGCAGCTACAGCAGCGACATTACTCCTTACATCGAAGTTGTTCTCCAGTAAGGTATTCATAACACAAGAAAGGACTCCCGACCTCTCATTCAGCATAGGTCTAAAATCTACAGGCCCGCCGTAGTGTCTCTCACTGTATATACGTAATTCCTAGGGAAGTAATTCTGTAGTCTGGAGATTGGTTGCCTATGGGTTCATGTCTGAGATGCTTTGATTTTCTGTATTCCCTTCCTCAGTGTTCTTCTCTGGGCAGCTATCAATCTCCAGTAAAATTACGGTTTACAATTCTTTCAGGCTGTATTAAACACTAGAGCTAAACAGCTAAACTGGGCCATGACATTTGCCAAATCATAAATGATGTATTTTGTTTTGAGAAAAAACTTATTATTGGTTTAACAATTTATGTTGTCTTAAATGAAGAATACACTTCACTGAAAAGCGCCACTTCGCTCTGTATCCCCACCAGACATACAGCACAATGCCAGCCTGCTTGACAAAGAAACAGTTGTTTGTTTGGTAATAGTAACAGTTTCCCTAAGAGTTCCACTTAGGATGCTGATAATTAATTATTACCACATATTGCTGCGATGCTAGAGCTATATTAATATGGTTATAATTACACACTTGGTGTCAAACACGTAGTGTTCCTGGTGTTTGTCAAGATATACAGTTGCTTGAAACAGCAGATTTCAAAATGAAAAACATCATTATTTATCACACACACAAATACTACATTCCAGATAATGTTCCTTTAAAAGAGGCAATCCATCATGTTTCTCATTAGAGTGCAATTTGCTACATTTGCTACTGCCATTAAGTTATATATTACAGTAGGAGCAGGGTATTCCACTGAGAAATGTTGCTTTGGCTACAGTCCAAATGATGCAGACTAGGAACAGGTTCAATTGGCTTTACAATTTACTGTCCTGTAATTTCATCTGGACGAGCCTCTTTCCTAATCTTGTAACTGCCACGAGTCGTCGACGTGCAGTAGAGCTCTAATTAAGTCTGTGCGTATTGACAAGCGGTACATACCTGGCTGTGCGACGCCAAATCCGGGAGGACACTCCGTGTGCTTTAAACAAAACTCGAGCTCCAGGTATCTGCCTTCGACGCACTCGCAGACGCGGTTCTGCGTGCTGGTGCACTCCTGCTTGACGTACTGCAGCTCTTTGCAAACGGCGCTGCAGTACTGGCATTCATCATTGCTGTTCCACTCTTCGGCATAGTACTGATCCGGACACGGGGCACACTGTGTTGGGCTGGTGGCTGTACAGTGCTGCTTTACGTAGCTCCCAGGAGGGCACTGGTCACACAGCAGTTGACGAGATGTCCCCGGGTCGTAATGGGGATACTTGCGGGGAGAGTCATCCTGGATGGTCCACTGAACAGAAATATCCAAGAGCTAGCAACAGGAAAATAAAACATTGCTTGCTTTAGTTCTGGGGAGCACCGTGGTCACAATGAAACCTACGTTTTAATGAGTTTATGAGTCTAATCATGTCGCTATCTTCAAAGTAATGTTTGTGTTAGAAATTTATAAAATATTAGCCAGCTTCCGGACTCTCCCATGTCTATCTTAGAATGGGAAAATTTTAGGATCTTATCCAGCAAATCTTCCCAACATAAGTACTTCCTTGTTCTTCCAGAGATGTAGATCCTATTCTTCTCCCATTTATACCCTTTTAATATCACTGGGCAATGGCCTTTTACCGCCTGGCACCAGAGAACCTGGCCTATTAGTTTCATGGGCAACATGCTCGATGCACAGCAAGCTGGGGATTATGCACTCCTGTGTTCTTAAGTATCAAGTACTTCAGATGCAAAAGAAATGGTATCTGAGCATACAAATCTGACCAGCGTGCTGCACCATTACCACAGTTACCTTCAAAGATGATTCCTTACAATATTTCTTTTTACCAACAATGAATGGCTAGAGCAATATAGGTTACTTTTTAATGCCTTCCATTTAATCTTGCACTGAAATGCAGAAGCTCTGGGGAAAAAACGTGGCAGCTATGTCAAGTATGAAGATGCAGCTTCAGACAGAGGTAAAGAATGCTGCAGTTTATGAAGGGTACATTAAGCATTTAATCACACAAGCTGGCAGAGGCCAGGCTAATGCTTTCACTTCCTGTCTAAAACCACAGGCTTAGGGCTGTCGTGAGGACCTGATTCAGTACCGGCACATGTCATGACTGCTACACTCCTTCTGCTCTCTGCAACAGTCTGCTTTGCTGGTGCGATGTGGGATCTAGCTATCTGAGATGACCTTGTCCTTCTGCAGAGACAACCTCCATATCATGTCATTTTGGTCTTGTAACTGAAAATTTGGTTCTGTGATCCCACCAGCCTGTCAAAAAATCACTCTCGGGTTTAGTCCCTATGTACCACCCCGAGCCCCACGGGGTCCGCTGACAGCTCGCTCTTCCCACTGAGAACCCAGCTCTGTCCCAGCGCTGTGTGTTCTCTTCTAAAACTTGCACATTTTATAAAGATGAAGTAAACTGGCTCTGAACGAAGGTTTTTTTTCTATGTATCCATTCAAATTATAAATCCAACTGACTTGTCTTTGTTGCTATTTTAATCCCAGTCAGCTAATACAGAGTTGCCAATTCAATTTCAAGAACGTATTTTCCTCTTTTCCAATGCAGATGTCCCAAAAGTGTAAGTGGAATTAATTCTTTTTTTTAATCCAGACTCTATATTTCCTAAAGAGGCTTGATCCGAGGGCCTCACTTCTGCCACAGCATAGCACTTCTTAAGTGATAGTCTTATTAAGGTTGGAAAGGACAATTTAATCGTTCATCTGCATTAACCCAAGTCACAGCATTTGCACCAAGCAATATTAGGTGCCTAAATTAGGAACTCTTACTTCTTAAGAAAATATTCTTAAGCGCATTCTCCTGTTGCCTGTCTATGAATCCACTTTTTATAGAGCTCTACTTAGGCTGAAGAATGAAGTGCAGATAGCATGGGTATTCCCCACAGCTTCTTCTAGTCACCCTTGACCAAGCCCTGTAAATTGTCCGATCTGTGATTTCTACAGGTGGAGATCCCACTTTTTCTTGTGGTCTCAATGCACAATCTCTTCCATTGTGAGAAATTCCTTATTACTCATTGAAGTTTGATGTACTGCTCCATTTTTCTTAAATGACTGGATCTGTTTCATGTGATCTATTTAACAAGAGGGTGCAGCACATTTTTTAATAGTGAATGGCTTTCCATTGATGAAAAATACACCCACCCTTGGTAAATCTACAGCTATTACTCTAGTAATAAGGAAGTCCTGGTAATACCATTAATTATTGATGTGAACAGTCAGGTTCTCTTCTACCATTTTTATTCAGTAATAGATAATATAGCATTGCAGAGTCCAAGACTTGCAGGGACACACGCATTCCCTTGCAGAACATAAGTGACTGCAACATGCGGCACAGATGCTACAAAGACAAGCATCAACCCACATTTCATGCAGATGTCCACGGAAACCCAAGACAATACCAAGCACAGATGAAAATCTTGAACACTGATGAATACTTGAACAATATGGGTGTGAAAATGATTAGGGACAGCAACCAGACATGCAGGCAGCATGTCCTCATGCACAAACACCAGTTTTCCTTCTCTGCAATGCACAGCTCACAGCAATCCCCAAGCTGTCGCCGCAGCAGCATCTGCTCCTCTAGGCCATGCCTCTGCCCTTGGTGACATGTTTTCAGGTGCTGAATGGTTACGCAGACCATTTCATGACTGCTCAACTCCCCTCTGCAACATGCAGGAGCAAGAACAACAAGATTTTCTCTATTTTCCTTACTCAGCCATTTACACTGGAAATCATATATGAGGCAAGTGAGAAGTTTTGCTGCAGGGGATGATTCAGCAAAATATTTGAAATATTCAATATTTGAATATATTTGACAATATTCAAATTCAATAATCAGGGTAGGAGAGCATGGGGTTTTGTAGGGAAAAATGGAGGCACTTGCTTCCTGAAGAACCTACAGCTATGTGAAGCAAGCCAATAAAAATTGAAAACAATTCAATACAATTTGAGAGGAATTGATTTAAAAAATTGAGCAAAATAATACTTGAACAATACGTGTGTGAGCCCATGCGAAGTTTTGCCTTTGGAAGTACCAATAGCTATGAACTATTAATGGCATCCAGAATACTACTAATCTAAATGAGCATAACCAATAACCATAATAATAGGATTAATAAATCAGCATCACTAGAAGGACGATCAGTCTTTGCATTTGATTTTTCCTCTGTGTTTTTAAAAGAAAAGCACATCACACCTGTCCTCCCTTCTTTCCCAGAAACACACATTATGTAGCTGCAGTAATCCATCATCAGTGGCTGAGCCATATGTATACATGATCCGACTCTTTTATTTAGCAAACAATTATGACAAAAGATTCTTCAGTCAACTAAAGCTATAAATGCAATCAGTATCTCAGTATTTGCCAGAACATTTTATACATCATTTTCAACATAGAGCTAGATTACCATTACTATTACTGTTTGACTACTATGATCCTATTAGTACAGTGAGCTGTGCAACTCATTGCCACAGGACATTGTAAACAGTTGAGTTCAAAATGTTACTTGACATAGTAATGGAGGAAAATAATAAAGGGCTATTAAACATAAACATCACCTTTCAATCAGGAATCCCAAACCACAAATTGCTTGAGTCTAGAGGAGTGTTTTGGAAAAATATCACTATTTTTCTGCCTTTTTCTTCCATCTCCTCTATACATCCGTTATCAATCCCTGCCATAGACAGCATATCGTGCTTTTTAGGGCATTTTTTATGGATTATTTTTTTCTTAGACCCAGTACAGCCATTAGTACATTGTTAAGTACATTTCTAGACTCCAATCCCCAATACCACACTTCTTCATAAGACTACTGTAGGTCCCTTAATAATACTTAAGAGAATAGATCTGCAAGATTGTCTTCTATGCAGATTGAAAACACCTAGCACACGTGAGCATTCTGAATATTAATATGCAAATCAGAAGTTATCCTTGAACCTACATCAAGTGCCAAAGTAAAAGCAATTGATTTTTCAGAAGTTCTGCAAAAATGCAGGAGGAATGGTGGAAGGTAATTAAGTATATTTTTTACTAGTTTTACTGCAGCAGCTTGGCACAAACAGAATGAAAAGACTCTTCTTGTGCCCAGCTCACAGAATAAGCTAGAGGGGAACACCACTAATTTGTCCTTTCTCCTGGCCTAAGACACACTGAATTTGTGCTTACATTAGCAAGTTGGATCACCTGTTACAGCAGATTTGTAGAGCAAAACAGATGGTGCCGAGCACCTGACATCCACATTATGCATGATTCAGAGCGGGTATTTTGGACTAACTTCAGTCTGCTTTCATGGACTGAGCATGCATTAGTGGTTACAGTGCATCTGGTGCATCTCTGGAGTTCGTCTCTGGATTTACTTTCATCAATCCAGTTTACTTTTGTAAATCCACTTTGTGCACTCCATGTCTGCTCTGATGTGCAAACTAAAATACATTAAATAAGGATGATCAGGAGAGGCCCTTCAAAAGCATGTTCCCAAATCAAATTAAAATGGTAACTAAATGCATTTTATATCATTCCTGACATTTCGCCTCCTGAACTATGTTATGACCAACTTGGTAGCAGATTCTCAGCCACATAAAACCTCTGATTGACCTGAATGCCCATACTTAAAGGTGGGCTATGTACTAAACACCTGAATCTCTGCTGTAAGAAATAGCACTATTTGAGCACATGAAAATGCCATGATCAGAACTGAATAGTTATGAACATTGGTCTTCCCAAAAGCTTCACAGGAAGCAGGATTTCTCCTATGATCATGCTGGCACTGGCCTGTTTTGCTCTTGCTGGAGAAGAAGGCATGTTCCAGTTTGAAAGGAGGAGGAAACTAGAAGTCTGGCTTCAGTTCACTGGAATCAGAAGTAGGGGCAATGAGCATGTTCACCCTTTCACCCTTAAGAAACCAAAGCTGGAGTCTACCAGTGCTACACTTGGCCAAAGTCATGGATTTGTCATTCAGAAGATTGTGTAAAATTCTGTTCATCCTTGCTTAGGAAAGGTTAATTCAGCCTGGAAGAGGTACAGAGAAAGTTTAGAAGGAATTGGAGAGCTTCATCTTGAATAGGATCTTGACTTGTTTGATAGCTTGGCAAGTCAAAACAGTACCTATGGATTTAGTACAGATAGACAGTGAACACACGAAGAGTGAAGAACTTTCTCCATTAAAGGATAATGCTGGCAAATGAAAAGGGGATTCTCTCATCAGAGGAAGTTTGGGAACAGCCTTTTGCTGAGAAGCAGGTGCAAGAAACCCAAGTAGTTTAAATATAGCTCTCATTGCATTTCTGAAAGCAAATATGCCATTTGGTTTCCTGGAAGGGCTGGGGAACGGACCGAAAAGATCTAGGCAGTTTCTTTCAATTTTAATCCCCAAGCAAATCCTTTATATCCCAACACTGATGGAAGCCAATGATACTCAATATCTTGTTCATCTCAATGAACTAACTGTTAGCCTGATTAAGAGTGTACTCAATTGCAAATGGTTTTCCTAGGGGTAGTGAAATGGAAGGCTCAATTTAAAAAAACAATACCAAAGGTTGGGGTTTTTTGTTCTATGAGTATGAAATGCTATCAGTAATAAAATAATTACAACAAAACAAAACCAGAACAAAATCTAGTATCATTAATTACATCTGTCAACCTAGTGTCATGGGCTCAGTTCTAAAAGGACCAAAAAACTCAGTTCTCATTCATTTCTCTGGGCCACATCCTGGGTACCTCTCACGATGGCTGTCTCTGTGTGAGGAATTGGGATGAACTGTAAATACTGAAATACGGGTCTAGTGAAGTCAGTTGCATGCAAGTCAATACTGAGAACTTATTCAAAATGAGTTACCCAAGGTTAAAAAGCAATTCTTTGATTGTATCACTCAACACGTTAGGCCTGAAGCTATATTTTTCCATACCACCTTTATGTCAGCATACACAATGCTAACATAAAAGACCTGTGCAGTCCATTTATTTGAGCCCTTAGAAGACGCTTTTGAAAGAGAAATAATATGATTGTAAAATTTCATTTCAGATCTTGGGCATGAAAAAAGTACACACCCTTTTCTTTCATCCTTAAACATAAGGCAAAGAGCTGCTTGCTTTTTCTTGTTGAATTAAAATGAACTGGAAGACAAAGCACACAAAGCAAAAATCCTTCAAGCATCATCCCCTTAAATCACTGCTTTGTGAGAGAAAAGAAAGTGGCTTTTCAGCATATGAAAATATTATTATATAGCTTGGCTTTGTGGTTTTGGGTTGTAGACCAAAGGAGAATGTTTAATTTGCTGAGAAAGATAAATCTGTTTCTGTTTTGCATTCCACAGCTATTCTGAAGCATATTTTCCTGCGTGATAAATAATCATTCAAGGCATCTGTCAGATTACTCCTAGTGTTTGCATTGGGTTCAAAGTAAAACCCCAGAACTCTCCTACTTTGCTTTCTACACAAAGTATTTGGACAAAGTTAAGGCAGGAAGCCTTCACTTACCCTCGGCCCTTAGGCAGAATGCCTCACTGAAGTCATGCACAGACCCCAGAGAAATCCCAGTGGCAAAATACAGCACTGAATGATATTAACAAGGTCCTCCTAATCAATAGCTTTTCAAATCAACACAGTATCTCTAGATCCAGTACATGACAGTGTCATGCTGGATCAGATCCATGGCCGTCTATTGCAAATAACCATTGTAAAATATTTGTCACCTAGGGGGAAATGACTCCCATCCATCAGGGAGATACTCAACTCTCATCCTCCTCACCTTACTGTTCTGGGGGGCCCCATGCAATCACCGAATGTAACCTCTTTTGGCCAACAGCTACGCAGTGCTGCTTACCCCGCGAGTCGCTGCAGACTCACCTAGAGCACAGCCCAGACAAAGCACCTTTCGGCAGACCGCAGCTGTGTCAAGAACACAACGAAAGCTAAAATGGAGTCATTTTCGCTAGTTTGAGTTTAGCTTATAAAGCTATTCCACCATTCTGCCAACTACTTCAATGCAATCCACTCACTTTGGACATACGGGACCTACTTTTGTATGGAAGATGCTTTATAAAGTGGAGGCTGCTCTTTTACATAAGGAATACAACTAGTGACTCACCTGTATTCGAAACTGAGGCTATCAACCACTGTCTTCATGCCTCTGACAGTAAAGCAATATGTCAACAATTCAAATCTTGTAGAGACTTTGTAAGGCACCATTAGTTGTCATTCACAAAGCAGTTTAGGGGTCTAAACTATTGTTTCATCTTCAGTGGTAGGAAAATGACATTCAGCTGAAGAGCAGTTTTGCATCTTATCGAAGAAATGCTAAATTGAAAGTCTTCATTTATATGAGTTACATTTGCCTGGAAGCTTGTGGAGAGAGAAAGCAGAAAAGACTAACTAGCTACTCACCAAAAGACGTGTCTTATCCATAACTCGTATTTTGGCACATTATTCACCAGAGTGACAGCAAGATTTAGAGAGAATCCAAACCTGGGATGTTACCACCTTGACTACAGTCTGCCTTTGCACTGAACAGAATTACTAACAACTGACCATCTAGCTAGAGAAACAGTATGTCCCATATTATGTGCAAACAGGTGTTTTTGTCCAGGAAGACCATCAGAGTAGTAAATCTACTAGCATAAAAGTTAAATACAGAAGGAATAAAATTAAAGCTTCTGTGAGATTTGAACAGTGGGTGTTACTTAAATTGGGCCAATATCTTTTAAAAATTCTTCTGGTAACCTTGATGTTTTATTTTTAACCAACACACATGCAGACAGACAGAAAGTAAGTCAGACAGAAAGATAACTCCTACCCTCGCGGGCTGCAAAGCCACTGCTGCCTACACACAGCAAACCCAACAGGCCGGCCAGAAAAAGCATGTCACATGCGCCCAGAGATCCAAAATAGAGAAAGGTCAAGTTTAAGGGTCAAGATAGTTACGTGACAAGTAATGAGATCCAGCTCTGGGGAATTTCTTTCAATTCAGACCAATTTCATAATGCTTGTCTGTTTGCAAGCAGTTTTAGTGTTCCAGCAAACAACACGTATATGCGTGCACCACCACAGCAGGTCCCCTTTCTGAAACCTTAGTAAAGAGGCCAAGGCTGAAAGTACATCAAGTCCAAAGAGTCTTTTTTACGTATGGTGTCTCCAAACTAGGTTTAAGGTATGTGAGCCAAATGTACACAACTTTGAACTGCTGTTGCTCCTCTTACAAGTGTTCTTATAAAACAGGTACTAAGACTATTCTGAGCTCTAGCACATCTGACAGTACTTAAACTTCACTGACAATACTTGGATGTCACAATTAACTTTAAACAAATTGCTTTTAAATAATAAAAAAAAGAGTTGAATGATGAAGCTGTCTGGTATGTACGCCTGCCACTGATGTATTTCAGCTCCGAGACTCATCTGCCAGAGGATTATGCTGAACTTCACCAAATGCTATTACTTTATGGGAGAACGTGAACAGGCACATTACATTTAATCAAAATCAAAATACTGATGTGATTATTTTATGACAGCCACAAATAAGAAGCCAAGCTGATAACAGGCTATTGCTGAAATTCCCAAATTAACTTCCTGTGCTCATATAGACAAAGAAGGCACAACATCACAGATGAGATGAAAAAGTTGTCCTGCGTTTCAACTTGCTGCCCACGAGCCTGACAATTTTTGCTTCCCTTGCACCATTAATTACTTTGGTTTGTTTCTCAAAAAGCTCTTTCAGAAAGTTGTACAGAGAGTAATAAACATGCATTACTCATCGGATCCTGGAAATCTCGTTGCATTTATAAAAAGCTTTCAAAATAAATGGATCTCAGTTCTAACGCTTTGCCACAACATTAATGCCACTGTACTCACCAAAACAACCTAGGAACAAGTTACCACGCAGGCATGCATAACAGCCTGCTCCAAATATTATTTTTTAATGCTTTTCTTTGAATGTTTTCTTATCCAAAAGATGAATAGCCTCCAAATAGATGTTACACAGTATCTGTCTGTACGCAGGTTTTAATTAATCTGACATCATATACAATTCCATACAGCTAAATGGATTAAATGACATTTTGAAAGATTTACTGCAGTGCTAACATTTCTAAATTTGCATCTGGAAGTATCTTGCTAAATCACCAAGTAAACAAAAACTTATTAAAGCAGGGGCTTATACCGGATTTAATAACACAACTTTTTCTGTAATAGCGACTGACACAGCTACTAATTCATCACTTTCTTGCACATGAAGCTGAATTTTCTAAGCCAAAACAAGCACCACACGCTTGTGCTTTTTTTCTGGAGTTCACAGTGGTTTTCCCGGGTAAGAAAGCCAGCCCAGTACCTGAGATACTGACCAGTGCCACTGTAGCAACGATTACAGAGTCAGGCAGGGATGGAGCTTTTGTAAATCAAAACCAAGCATCCCAGCCTACAGTTTCTAAATTCATTCCTAGATACAGTGTCCTTACAAAAGGAGACAGGAAGATAGGAAAAAAGGCAAAAGAAAAGCAAATCATGCCACTACCTTAAGAATGGGATGAAAATCCCTGCTGCCTCCCCGGAGCTGGACATGTCCGTTGCACTCCAAACCTCACCAGGAAAACTCAGCATGATGAAATGAAAAGGATTTACCAAAAAAATAGAGAGAAGGCAAAAAAAAACCCCAAAACAAAAAAACCCCAACCAAACAAATAAAAAAACCAAACAAAAAAACCCAGAAGAAAAGCCGTATGTCTTTACAGCTGGATCTCTGAAGCTGTAATGCATCTTAAAGCCTATCTACCTCTCTGAAGGGACTTACCACAAGCGTGCAGCACAGGAACTTGTTCATTGTGGTCGGTGGAAGAAACCTCAGCGAGCTGGGAAATCAGGCAGAGAGTCAGCTCCCGCTCCAGTCTCCTAGCAGCCTGCTTACATCCCCCAACATTAAAGACACGATATATATATAGTCCCGGTGTAACAGGAAGCTTTGGCTCAGCTTTGATCACTCATTCCCTACCATGACCAAACTTCTCTCTCTCTCTCCCTCTCTCTCCCCCTCTTTTTTTTTTAAGGAACCTGTAAAACTTGATGACTTAATGGAACCCTTTGAGTGCTCTAACCACAGACTGGAAAATGCAGGAGGGAGTGTCAGGGGCTGGCCAGGGGAGGGTTTAATTGGGCTCTGTCTGGCTGTCTGGCTGTCCCCCCCCTCCTCTCCCCTGAGCAGCTGGCTTGGAGGGGAGACGAGTGCCCCAGGGACAACAGCGGCTCCCTCGGCGCCCCGGGCTCACAGGAGACACAGTTAAAAATCACTGCTGGAGGCTGAGCCCCAGGGCCCTGCAGCAGCGCGGCCACTCACTCGCAGGGCCCTCAAGCACACGCCGGGCTGCCATTTCCCGGGGAGGAAGAGGGCTCCTTTTGGCTCGGCTCCCCAGGGGCTTCCAAGAGCAGGGCTGGCTGCGAAGCAAAGGCCAGTGAGGGGGAGGCTGAGGGGAAGGAGGATCCCCGTTTTCCCTTCCCTGCTGAGGCAGGAATGCGAGGAATGGCCCCACTGTCCTTGCCGCTTGCGAAGGCAGGCCTGTGTGACGTGACCGGTGTCCGGCTGCCTGGGCTGCCCGTCAGCCAGCACCAGCCCTGAGGGGCTTTGCAAAGTGAAGAGACCTGCGGGAACAATACGGGCCTTTTGCACGTGCGGTTGTGATTTTCCAGTGACATTCAGTGTCCGAAAAAAGGGAAGGCTTAGTGTTTTCAGCAAGCCCTTGTCTACAGGAGAGGCTCCACTCGGGGGCCTGTTCTTCCTTTCCCCACTTGCCATGTGGTGCTTTTAGTTAGAAAAGGACATTTTTTTAAAGCCATAAGGATTAAACCCTGCTGATCTTGCCTCCCTGGATTTCTCAGAGGGCTCCTTGGAAACCCTGGGGAACCTGCGTGTACCAGGTGCAGAGCTGAGCGCTGTTTCCCAAGCAAAGGTGTGGAGAAAGGATTTCTTTTCCCAACCTGCAAATATTCAGAAAGTAATTATGGGAGGCTGTGGGACGCTGGGGTAGAAGCCAAACCCAGATGTGCCTCCAGTTTTCACAGATGGTTTTCTCTCCGTTTTCACAGGCCAGACCAAAACCTCAGCTCTGGAGCTCTCGAGCATTTGAAATCTGGGGCCCACATTGGCTCTGGGTTGTGTAGTTTTGCCCCTTTGAGTCACAAGGCTGTGCGGGATTGGCAAAAGAGTGAGGTGGAAAAAGCCTGCATATTGTTTCACAAAAATTCAGCTACGCTAAGTCAGGAAACCATCGTCCTCAAGAAGGACAGCCTCACGCATTCCTTCTTACACATCTGTAACCATTTGAACACCTGTCAAGCATAACCTAAGATTGAAATAGGTGCTGATTACACTTGTCAGGATGATAAAAATTCAAGACACTTGAATTAGTGATGAGTTCTTTGTAAGAGATGATGTGAAAACTGGCACAGAAACCCTACCACCCGAACGAGTATTGCTGGCATCTGTTGGGTAGTAGTCACCACTCAATTACTAATGCACCTTGAATGGTGCAACAGTTATGCTGTAACTGTTCCTGTAATCTTTTCAGAGCCTTTTAGTAATTTAGCATCTCTTCTTAGATATATTTATGAACATACTGCCCAGATAGAGGGACAGTAGTGCCAATAAACAGGATCTACCTCTACCTTTCTACATTTTCTTTGTGGGGTAGGGGGAAAGACTATTTTTGAAATGGCCATTTTTGACCATGCAAGGGTAGCTACACATGAGCACAGTATTCTCCGTATAGGGACTAACTTTAAGTGTCAACCAGAATGCTATAGCAACTCCATCAGCAGAAGTTATTTCAGCCAAACTAGCTTTATTCCCTCAGAGGCCACGAGCTGGACATGGGCAATGTGTCTCTTCTCCAGCAAGCTCCAGTGTCAACTCGGAGGTCCCTGGGAGGTGGGTGAGGCTGATTGCTTCTTGCTCAGATACAGCAGAAAGAAAAGCACCAAACCTATAGCAAGCTCCCCGTGGTTAACTGAACAGTGTAACTGAATTTCAATGGGCTTTGGATTGGTCTGTGTCTTCTAATTGCTGGTGCCCACCATAAATACACAACAGCTGGCTCTCTAGAGAAATAAAAATGTAGCTCATAAGGTTGTGTTTAAACAGGTTAATGTGTATAGAGACTATTGTTCATATCAGAATTTTCTAGAGATCGAAATATTTTATGCCGCAAAACAGACCAGAAAACAAATTAAAAAACCATGAAAATTCTTTAGCTGAAAATGTAGCTATGGTTAAGAAATGGCATCTTCTTCAGCAGATCTGCTTTGTGTATATTTGTGTTCAAAGTTAGATTTGCTGACCTGCCTGAAAAGACGTTTTACTCCCATAAGCAGTGAAAAAACTGACACAGGTTAGTGAGAAGAAAACAGATCCTTCTTGAGCTCATTCAGCTAAATGGAAGGGGACCAAGGTGTATCTGTTTCAGGGAGGACAGCAGGTTTGGACAGATGCTAAGGAGACCATCGTCTTTACGATACATGAACATGAAAGTTTCAACTGTCTAATCTCATTGGAGTCTGCGGAGCTGGCTGTAGATGTTAGGGGGGAACTATATAGTAGTACTTAGCATGTTTGATCTGGAAATCACAAATAGACAATAAATATAGGATCCCACACTGCCATTTTTAGTGTCACTTTTCAGAGAAGAACTGTGCTTTAACAATGTTTAAACTGCAGTTTCAATGTTTTCACAAGTGCTTTACAGCGTTGCCACTTTGCCTTTGGGAATTAGTTAAGATGTGCTTTGCAGAGCATGGAATCATAGGACAAGGCAGTAAACCCTGTAATAAACGCTTGTCCATGCTACAACCAAGCTGTTTTCAGCAGTGTTTAAAAGAACCACGTTTGTGACTACATGCCCTAACAGGGAAGGGACACAGCCTGAAATTGTTTTTTAAAAGCTGAATCCCTTTAATTATTCATTATCCATAACATAGTTTACAAGATTTAATAGGAAAAGAAACTAAAAAAAACCCCAGGATTTCTTCTTTTACTAACCTAAAGTGGTGAATATAGGCATTAAGTAGCCCATTCCATGTTACAGGAATATGACTAGCTTGTTTTAAAAATCATTAGTTAAAAGTTATGCAGAAATAGCCCTCTAGTTAACAGAAATGGTTCATTGCAACTTGTAACAGTACATAAAACTGGAGAAAAAGGACCACTTTCATTGGGCAGACTGAAAGTTACTGATACCACATTGCTTTCAATCTGTAATGACGTGCTTTTGGTAGGACATCAGCTTATTGATTCAGTAGTAGTCATATTTCCAGACAGGTATTTATCTTTCCCTGGTTTTTATCCTCACTATTTGTATTGCTGTCCTGGATGTTATGATTGTTATAAATCTATTTTTGTTCCCATGCATCATTATAATCACCAGGTCTATAAATGGCTTTGCTCTTTCAGCCTGTCTGCTATCTGGAAAAACTCACAAGTCCAGACCAGTGAGTTGGTGCTGGCAGGTGAACACTGTGTAGCTGAGTCATCTCAATATATCAGTGTGATGTTTATTGAGCCCAAGCAACAAACAGTGGGAAGACTGTGGCTTCAGGCTTGGGACTCAAAGTTCACCACACATTGCATTTAGAGAACACTCAGAGCTTCGTCATTAACAGATTTCTGTCAAACTAAGGGGAAGAGGGATCTCAAAAAGATCAATTACATCTGAAAGCAAACATATTAGTAGCTGCAAGAATGAAACAATCTGGCATTCTACCATGCTGTTACAGCAGTCCCTTAGAAATTAATCTCTCTCCATTTAAATTGTAAGAGCTGATGATCTGAACTATCCTGGAAAAACTTTGAAAATGGAGGCTTAAGGAAACCTGATAATCTGTGGACAGTGTAGAGGTTCAGGTAGCAGGAAAGTATGTTTCAGATTTTGCCGAAGTAGGTGAAAACCCCCTGCGATATTTCCCCATCCCTTTTCTCTCATATAACTCAGAAGCCTTGGGGAAAAGATTTCATGCCAACATATACTGAAGGAAGAGAAAAGGTATTTAGCTAATAATGTCAAAAGAAAACTTATACCTAAGTGGTTATCTTTGTTTTAACTGTGTGGCTTGTTTTATCTTGTCAATGGTTTTGCCTCATTTTTTTCATTGAGACCTTGGCTCATTTTGTAAATCTGAGGAAGGTACGAGGTGCTAATATTCCAAAAGGAAAATGTCACTTGTCAAACTATGTATCCAGAGAAGGAAAGATGGAGCTTATCCTACCAAAACAGAACTTGATTTGGATTATAGGGTTTAAAGGTTGCAATGGTGGAACTGAAAAATTAGAGTCACAGAGTGTGGATAAAGTTACCAGCCATAAACAATTAAATACAAACATCACCTCCAACTTCAAAGTGAAGAAAGCCATATATTCTTTGCTGTTCGGGCTTGCCTACCTAGGGAATTAAGTCAGCTTGTGAATCCGAAAAGTGCTGGTTCCCTATGTGGATACCCTTAGCTTGCAGCTGACATTATCTTCTCTAGTCACCTTTCAAAGTGGATTCATACCACATCACTCATCTGGAGTTGTGAATTTTCCAGGTTGTGTAAGCAACCTGAACCATGTAGGATCAGACTCCTAACTTTCAGGTGGCGGTAGTTGAGAGTAAGCCCTGTACCTTC
>VYZW01024730.1:5376-29190 GCA_013401315.1 Balaeniceps rex | reverse complement strand
CCACAATTTAAAGAAGAAAAAAAAAAAAAAAAAACAAAACAACAAAAAAAGACATCTGGTAGTGCACACAAAACCAGAACTCCAGTCAGATCATCTTTAATTTAACTTTAATCTTGTCCACCTTCCGATTATTATTTTATTTCCTGCAAACTCATATACCTGGTTCTTCAAAAACACATACTGCTTTCTTTTCTTTCTTAAACTTCCTGTAGGGATTTTAATGCATCTTACAAGCAGATCACAGAATTTGTTAAAAAACCGGTAAGGCTACTAAATACTGATACTAAATAAATACTTTTAAGTATTTATCTGAAACCATGGAATCTTTATGATGAGCCAAAAATGACTGCGTGTGGGTGTGTGTGGGTGTGTCTGATTATTAACAAGATAACCAAAACTTTTATTAAAGAAATTTTCATTATATAGATATTTTAAACTTTATAGTAATTTTCACGACATGCCAAGCAATTCTTGGTTTTTTAAAATGAGAAAATGTACAGCTGTAACTGTTTTGGCATGTGGAAGAATAGAGAGCTATTTTACATTCACATTTTACATCCCAGGACAAAATTCATTATGTCAAAATATGGTTCTAGTTTAGAGCTGGTAACAAGATGCTTAAGTCAAGAGGAATTTAAAAAGATGAAACACACAACAATGTCCTACATGTCCACAATTTCTTCCAATATTTACTATTCAAATATGATTGCCATTACCTTCAAATTCAACAGAAACTTTCCAGTGCAAATTCTGAAGGTGACGATGGAGTTTATGACTATAGCAAGCTTTGAATTTCTCTTCAGGACACAATGGACAAGGCTTCTTTTCATCTGAAAATACAAATAAACGAAAAGCATGAGAAACATATGAAATGCAGTTACCACTGATGTTAACAGAGATGCATGTGAAAGAATGAAGGTACTATCAATGGGAGTTAAAGATTAATTCCCCAGGGTATGTTCTACTTCAGGCATACACAAACTTCAAATTTATGGACTGCCTCTTTCTACTCCATAGAATATAGAGCCACTATTACTTTAAAAGATCATTAACTGCTACAACCTTCAGTTTTTGTTTTCTGGTATTTTTTACTCCAGCAACATGAGGCTAATGCAACTTCTGAGGAGTATTGCAGAATAACAGAATTTTATAGATGAAGTCTAGACACTTGCAATGTTTCAAAAAAACCCCAACGGAAGAGGTTAGAACAAGAATCTGTCTTTCCTCCTCCTGAATCTTTTAGATAAAACAAGCACCTGGTATCTTTTTAAGCTGCAAAAAAGATAATGTACTCTACATTAAAATAATTTTTCTTCTTGGAAATCCTGCATAAGGGACAAAAAAGCAAAGGTGAGATTATCTGACATCGAAGGTGTTGAAGCACTTGAAGTAACTAACCTAAATAAAAACTAGCTATTGGAGACATATGTTGTAGAGCTGTACATAGGAATTATGTATCAGAGCATGCATACACCTGCTGCTGAGTCTTAAAACTGCTGAATGTCAAACAGCCTCTCATGCAGAATTTAGCAGAAAAGCTTCTGTGTGTTAGAATAGTAGAGGATGAATACTGAAACATGCCACACAACATGGGCATCTATAATAATAACTACTTATCTTAGGGTTGCACAACAGTCAAATTCCTTTTTTATGACATTTTATGAGTGGATTACTATGTCCATGCAGAGTCCCATGCCACTGAAGCCAACAGAGACAGCCTACAGCTCACCAAATAAATCACCAGTGTTCTGTAATGTTGATCAGCCTCTTATTGACTTATGATTTACTGAATATCAAATACACAAGGCAATGGCGATAAATACAAGTCAGTCCATTAACACACATGGGAGAATGCTACATCCATGGCAAAAGAAAAAAAATTACTACTGAGAATAGGCAACGGAATAGTGAGTTTCTTGTCACTACCATGGATTTACATATCACTCAGCTCAGCAAGAGCTACAAGTACCAGATTTATGAGATACTTATGATCTATCTCCTCATTAAAAATGGAACAAACTCGCTACAGAAGTTTTTGGCATATTTGTTAGTAAAATTAAACAGATATAGAGGTAGGCTATTATTTCCATCAGTGGCCACTCTAAAAGATGATTAAGGTGCAAGAGGCATATGATGCAGAGGCTATGTGGACTCTGATGTTTTTCTTGATCTGTGAATAAAAGCTACTTTCAGTTGCAAGGGCTGCCACTACCAGCACTAAATGCATACATGTAATCAGAGAAAAACTGAAAGTTGTAACAGAAACACTTGGCAGTCTTAAAGCAATCCTCCAATATACATCTGGATCAGAAATGAATACAGACTGGGGAAAAAAACCCATCCAAAACAGAATAGATATTTATTTAAACTGATATTTAAACACTGCAAAGACAGCAATTAGCTTCCCTGTATCGTGGCACTTGAAGTAAAATAAAAATGAGACTAAGCTGCTGACGTATAGCTAGAATTAACATTTTGCTGATCCATGCACACTGCCGACATTAGAAATGCTACAATGAAGAGGAAAAAGATGGAAAGGAAGGGCTTAAATTTACTGAAGGAAGCACAACATTTGATAAGCAAGGGAACAAATCATAAAGATATTTTTTATGAAACCCCTAGTCTTTAAGCATTATAAATATATGTAGTGTGTTAAAAATAAAAACTAAGAAAAAATGTAAATACCTGTAACATGAAGATCTGTGTTCTGGGATACTGCCATGGTAAACTCACCTTCTTTCAGATCAGCTAGTTTCTCTAGATCAGCAAGATGTCTTTGAATTGAAATATGTTTCTCTAAAAAGCAGAGATATTTAGAAGTTAAACATTCTTAATTAAAAAATTATTTTTACTTTACTGCTATTTTTCTAGGCACCATTTGAAATCTAACACTATTAGAGAATGACTATAGTACCAATTGGAATACTTGTCTGTATCCTTTAACTTCCATGGTAGAAAGAATGACTGCAAAATTAATCCCCAGAATGGTTCTTTAATAAGATCCATATATTTCCATTTATTTCTACTTGCTTTTTAATGCTGACACACATCAAATTTCTCAAATTGGAAAGACCTTAATTTGAAAAAACAAGCTGAAAAGATCAAGTCACATTCCATTTACTCCTGATTTTACTGCTCAGCATCGTTACTGAATGCGAATCATGCACAAAACAGTATAAAATATCCTATGAAATGTCTGGCAAAACTAAAATATCAGCTAGAAGTGGAAGAATTCTCAGTAACAATTATTCACTGTGTAGCCAGGATACATTAAATTCTACCACTTTTTTTTTCCCCTTAGGAGACTGTTTAACCTTTAAATTTACCTCCTGATTTTTCAACTTATCAGCCAATGGGAACAGTGGAGAATTTGCTAAAAACAAGAGAATTAGCTTATCCAATAAATCAGCTTTATTGGGTTCAGCACATAGAACATCCCAGTTTACAGTAATACCAATTCTATAGCGATTTTAAACCTTTATGATGTTTTTACAAGATTAGTCTTCAGGTTTGCTTATGTGAAACAAAGAGAGCAATTGATCAATGTGCTCAAGGTACAGAGGTGAGTTTTAAAGCTAGGGTTAAAAGCAATTCCTAGCTTTTAATTTCTGCACTTAGATACAATAGATTTTCTCTGCTCTCTGTGGTGCTTTTAGCATCAGAGCCTGATGTAGACCATACCTCATCTAGCCTTGACTTCTCTTCTGTCACTGTGTATGTGCAAATTTCTGCAGTGATTTCTAGAAATGTTAGTAAGGGGAAAATGGCATCTCATTTGAAAGAGATTTCCAACGCCTTAGGAAAATATTTTATTCAGATGCATGGGAAAAAGTATCCATACTTATCAGATGTATGGAAAATGAGATTTCACACATTCCCTTTACCTTTCTTCCCCACTATTTCTACCTTTTCTCCTCCTTTCCTCAAGCACACAACACAAATATTCTTAGAGTTTATTAGCAAACCTCTTGGATAATCAGATGATACATCCAAAATGTTGCTATCGGATTCCCTTGTGGATTCTTCCTCTGTTCCTTTTTCTTCAGTTTCCAATTCTGACTCAGTAACTTTCACATCCAGGTTGTTGCTTTTTACTTTTCCAGAGACGACCACGCCATCTTAACAAAAAACCAGTAAAAGTGTTGCTGACATAACTGAATTATAAAATATGTTCATTTGTTTCCAATAATTTGGTGCTTCTAACAGGCAAAAATGACTGCAAGCGTGAAGGAGAAAAAAAAAATATAAACAGTATGTTGGAGAATAATACAAGATTAATTATCACTCATCCCTGGAAACCACTGTGAAATAATGCCATCCTGGACAGACAAAGCTATTCACCCATCTGTATCATCAGATGTTTAAAGTTAACAAAATAATATTTACATGTTATTTTCTGGCAAAATGCAGTGTTAGCAAGACAAAGCAGGCAGGGAGAAGGTCCAAATACTTATAACAATATACTAGCAGCTAAGAAAATTTGAAAACAGAAGTTTAGAACGGCTTAACACTAGTTGAACAATCTGAAAAAAGGAGGGGAGTAAGGAAGGAATTTGCTATCATCAGGGGCCGTGATGATCGTTAAGTGCAGGTGCCATCACCATTTGCAAATGAATGACTTCTCCGGGGTAGCGCAGAGATGGGCCTACAGAAGAATTTCAGAAGGACTTAAGAGGCTGAGTGACTGGGCAATAAAATGACAAAAACTAGTCAAGTAGTGAACTTGGGGGAAAAAAACTAATTTTGATTTCACACATGAATGGATGGATGGACTTTGAGCTGAACATCACCAG
Organism: Balaeniceps rex; assembly: GCA_013401315.1. Taxonomy (NCBI): domain Eukaryota; kingdom Metazoa; phylum Chordata; class Aves; order Pelecaniformes; family Balaenicipitidae; genus Balaeniceps; species Balaeniceps rex. The sequence goes on along the minus strand of VYZW01024730.1, from coordinate 24,397 downwards.
TTAGGACTACCACCTTGGAATTTTAAAATAAAGTTTTGACAAAGGAAGAGATATAAATCTTCAGAAGCAGTGGGCCCCTCTCCCCACCAACTGATGTTAGGAAGTACCAGGAAAGTATGCAGAAAGCCCAGCTCATCCTGCATGTTGAACGGTACTGCCCCTGATCCCCCAAGCTTCAAAGGGACATGGTAGAACTAGGAAAGTTTCAAAAAAGGGTGACAAGAAATAACAAAGCTATGGTATCACTTCTCAGCTATTGAGAAGCAACAGAGCAGGCTATGACTTTTCAGCCTAGATACGACAGATGTCTATAAAATCACGAGATGCAGAGAGAGCACAGAAGTCAACCACTCACTGTCTATTCCAACATGAAAACTAGGATGCACCAAATGGAGGTATCAGCTGGAAATTCAGAGCAAAATGTTCTCTACACGACCTACTGTTAATGCTGCAGACCTCCCTGCCACAGGCTGCTGCGGATGCAGCAAGTCTACGAGTGCCAAAGTGAGAATTTTATGGAAGAGAAATCCGCTATGGGATTTTAAATACAAAAACATGACCTTTGGCTCAAGAAAACAGGGAGTAACAAACTGTTTTGTGTTTTAAGATATTTCTGGAGGATGCGTTAATGTATGGTTGCTCTGTCTAGAGCAAGAAGAAGTCTTCTGCTAGTTTTCCCGAGCCATCTGCTCCTGGACACTACTGAAGACAGAATAAGGGCTGGAAGTATCTTACAGCAGTTCTTATGATTCCCCTAGGGGTTTTTTGTTTGTTTGCTTTTAAACATTGCAGTTGGATACAAATCTTTGCTATTATAAAAAAACAGAAAGAGGAAATGGAAGGAATACCTGAAGACAGGGGTTAGAGAAATTGTTTAGACAGAAGCAGAATAAAATTATTCGACCTACTTTAAAATATATCAAGACCAGCATTGCTACTCAGAGACCACTGCTGTATTTCTCACAGATCTCTTTTTAAGCTGACAACTCACCTGAGACAGACTTGTATTTCCTGCCTACTTCTCAAAAAGTTTTCTACACACTTTATTAATAGAAAGACAGAAAGAAAATGAAGAAGTAAAAGGAGTTTTGGCACGAAATCCGTAAGACGACCAATGATGATTACGACTACCTGTGCCGTGAGAAAAACTGATAACACTGTTATAAAAATGCATAGTGAGAGCATAGCAGTGACCGACATCCACCAGAGTTGGACTGTCTGCACCTCCACAGCAAGTGTATAGGTTAAAATGGTTGAAAAAGAGAGTATGCAGATATGTACATATAGTTTATAAATATACATCTACATGAAGAGAGGTAAACTTTCACACTAAATGATTAAGAAAAGCAGGCTGCTACCGAAGAAAGACTGCAGGATTTTTAAAATGCCCATCAGGAATCACTGATTATGCACAAACATAATAATGCTTCAAGAAGCCTAAATGATACTTCTTTTTTTAATTAGAAGAGTCAGTTCACTTCAAGACTGCAGTAGCAAATGACTGGCATCAATGCCACATTCGGCGCGGCTGGAAAACTGGCACAACCAGTTTAAACACATTTGGCAGAAAACACTGAGGAGAAAATGTATGGGGCAGAGACGGCATGGCACACTCGCAGCCCCTTCCCACCTCCAACAGGCCCTGGTTTGTAACGGGACCTTGGGGACCACGCTTGGAAATAACAAAAGATCATCAACAACAAAAAATCTCATTAAAGGGAGGAAAGGGCGACACAAGCCCTGGTTTCGCTGTTTTAAAGCTCTCCGAGCACGGAGGGAGGCGCCGCGGCCGCGGCCACGGCCACGGCTCAGCCCCCGGCCCGGGCCCGGGCGCCGCAGGGAGCACGTGTGGCCCCGCCGCCTGCCTCGCACCGGCCCCATTCCACACAAAGTCGGTAAAACCGGGAGAACCGGGCTTCGTTCACATCGCAGGGGTTTCATAGCGCAGGTGGAAGGAGAAAGGAAACGGCATGAAGGCGGCTCCAGGCGCCCAGCTGTAAATTCAAACCCCCACGGGGTTCTCTCAAGGCGCTTCTCCCTCTTGCGCCTCTACATGGCGCGGCCCGCCCTCAGCACCTCCCGGGCACGGCGGGGCCGCGCAGACCTGGGAAGAGGGGCAGCAGCCGGGCACCGCTCCCCTCAGAGAGGGACGAAGGGCCCGACTCCCACCACACCGCCCGCCCGCCCGCTCACAGCCCCCCCACGCCCGGCCCTCACTGAGCGCTGCGGTCTCCCCGCTGCCGCTCCCTTCGGGGTTCTCCTCATCATCGTCCTCCCATCCCGGCTGCTGCCGCTCGGGGGACAGCCGCACCAGCGAGGCCTCTGCAGCCTCCTCCGCTGCCATCTTCTCCGGAGACAGTGCGGCGGCGGGCGAAGGAAGGCGAGTCGAGGCAGGGGAACGCGCCGCCGTACCCACACGCCTCTTGTTTGGGCGGGAGGCGGGCAGGGAGGCACGGCGGTGGCTGCCCGGCACGTACGGCGGGAGAGGAGGCGGGCCCGCACCGCCTACATTTCCCAGAGCGCCGCGGGGCGAGGGCTGCCTCGCTGGCAGGACTCCAGCTACCGGGGGGGCCGGGCCTTGCCCAGCGCACCCCGCGGCGAGGAGGGGCCGGGGCAGTTCCCGGAGGCGAGCAGCGCCGGGGGCTGTGTCTGGCAGGGAAGTCCCGGCTGAAGAGCGGTGCTGTGCTCAGGGACCCTTGAGGCGCCTCCACCAGGACTGTCCTCCTCAGGCCGTCCGGCGCGACGGGGTGGGGGGCGCGGAGCCGCTGCCCGCCTCGGCTTCGACGACTTCGACGGGCGGGTGCGTCCGAGCTGGCTGGCTGTGAGGTGGTGCCGTCCCTGTGCCCTGCTGCCGGGGAGGCGAAGGAGGGAGGGGGTGTGCTGGCTGCTGTCCGGTGGGGTGGGGGAGGCCGGCCGGCTTGTGCTCTGAAGGGCCCCAGCGGCTCAGCTTGTAGTTGCCCTTTCTTCACGCGTGGGGCTGGGGGTAGGAGGCTGCTCCCCCTTTGCTCGTGGCGGGGCAGCAGCTCTTCCTGCAGTCGCTTCAACCCGCCCATGTTGAAGTCTGTCTTAAAGAGCCGTGTGTGTACTTAGTCTCCCGTCCTTTATGGCTGAGCTACTCCTGTGGCTTATCTGTTTAGGTAGTTGAGCTGTACTCTGGAAATTCACCTCTAGAGCTTTGGGAGCTTCTGGTGAAGCTTTCTTACAGCCCTCTTAAACCTCTTGTTCGCGGCAGGCTCGCAGGACTAGTTGGCTTAGAGGGTGGTGTAGCTGTTGCGAAATGTCACGGTATTCCACTCGAGGGGAAGCGTAGGGGGGGCCTAAGGCGAGAGTTATATAGTTGGAACCGCTTTAAAACTTGACGGTTGTATGACTAAATGTTAGAGGATGTTTGTCTCTGTTAGTCTGGTGTGTTTGCTGGTACAAAACGTGTCTCTGGAGCAGATGGTAAAGTAATTGCCATCATTTTTTCTGCGAAGTTCTCTTGGTGAGATGTGCATAATTAACACTGTTGAAATTTGCTGTGGCTCTGTAATGAGAAAACAAAAGAAAAGTATTAGAGTATTTTTTCTCTATACATTTAAATTGTATTTTTATGCTAGCTGGCAATAAAAACTTGGAATAAGTAATAATGGCAACACTTTTTCTTAGGATTTGAAGATGTCTAAAACAAAACTGAAGAAATTAACTGGAAAGGAAGACTGTTTGGATGGCTGGTATGACAAAGTAGGAACAGCTGTATTATTACTATTATCATTATTTTAATTCAAACCTCCATATTCAAGAGAAGACCATGAATTGTTTAGCAATCTTGTGATAGAAGGATGAATCAAATTTAAAGGTGGGGTCAATAAGAACAGCAGGAGGGTTGATTTGGTCAGATAACTGCAAGTTTGAACCAGAGAACTAGCTTACGTTTTTCTCCAGAGGCTGTGAGTAGTGTGGGTATCAGAAAATAAGAGATTTTTTTTTTTTTAATATGTCTTCCTGGTTGAGGAAAATTGAGCTTAAAACTGTTGCTAAAACCACTACTGTTTTCCTGGATTGTTCTTTATCTTAGATCATATATCTTAATTTTCTGATTAATCACAAATTGTACTTCGCAGTATTTTATCAAGCAACTCTCAAACATTTCCTTTTAACCACTGAGACATAAATTAATGACCAAAATTCTTAGTATACTCTGGTACATGTTTGTATATGGTGAGTAAGCTTTCACTGAATTGCTTGTATAATGCAGGTGCTACAGCAGTGATAATCTTTCTGGTCATGCTTGTATGTAGCTTCCCATTCTTTTTTATTGTTTGTATCCCCTTCTGGGAAGTTATTTCCTGCCAGTAGTGTAAGACATATCCAGTAAATCAGTAGTTTAATAAATCCACACTTAAGTTTGCTAGATTTTTTCCCTTAGATTTTGTAAGGCATATATGAAATAAGAGAGCTTTTAACTCTCTTGCTGTAAATGTCTCAAAAATGTTTGGAAGTGTTTATAAATGAGCATGATATTATGGCCTTATAAACTGAGTTAAACGTGTTAGAAGCCTTTTGCTTATGTAGAGAGTGTTCAAAGCCAAATATTTGTAACTGTTTTTCTCCTGAATTCCTTATTATTCGATTTGTCTTTTAACATTAACTTATCCTAAGGTGGTTTTTTTTTTTTACTTCTGTAATACAAAGGGTAAAAACTTGGCTTAAAACCTCATGCTGTAGCTATATTGCCATTGCTAATGCCTATACCAATTTGAAGAATAGAGAGTTTTAACTGTTACATGACCTCAATCTGTTTGAGACAGCATTAAATATTGCTATATGCAGACATTGACCAACATTGGTGAGAACCCAAACTAATAGTAGCAAAAAGATAAGGAAACCTCTGAATAGTAGCAAGTGTTTCTTCAGTGTGGTCACAGTATGGATAAGAGGTATCTTCAGCTCTTACAGGTGAGAGTAAGCCATGTAAATAGAGTCATATTTAGGCATGATTGTGTGGCGGCTTTGGGGGTTTCTTTATGTGTGGTGTAAGCATGACCACAGATTACAGAAAGCTTTATGCCTGTTGGCTTTCAGCGGTTTTGCATATGATTCTGTAAGTATGAGCGAAAGGACATTTGTCACAGTATAAATTAGCTTTACAGAGAGCTGTATGGAGGAGTCAGCACAGCTGCCTCTTGGTACCATGGCCTTGATAACACCAGGTGATACAATAGCTATGGGATTGTAAACATAACACCTAAACCAGTCTGCTCTAAGAGGACATGTACCCCAAACTGATAATGCTGAGAGGGAAGTAACAGTTAAGAAAGTTTGCTTAAGATGACCAAATTAATTAAAATCAGGGAATTATCAAGAGGCTTTTGAGAAAAGAAGAAGCTAGGTTGAAAAGAAAGAAGAAGCTAGGTTGAAAAGAAATACTAAAAAATTTAGTTCAGAATGGTTCTTGGGAATAGGCCTTGAAGAGAGAAAGCGGTAACTGAGCAGCAGTCAGACTGGGCTTGATACTGCCAGAGGTTGTCCCACCAGCATGATGACCTCCACCTTCACTGCCGGACACTGTCAGTAGCCTGCATTCCAGCTGGTGGAGTGGCAGTATGGGGGAGGGACATTCCATGGGGTCACACACCTTGTGTGTGTGTGCGTGACCTCATAGGGGCCTCTCTCACCAGTGTGTGCATTAGCAGATTGTAGGAAGTGGTACGGCTGGACACACGACTGGAGCACCCATGTCTTCAACAGCATGAGTGTGTGTGTCAAAGTGTATCATGTAGGTGTGTGAGATTTAAAACTTTCTGGTAGCAAGTCATCTGATCTAGTATCATTTTGTAATTGTCTGTTATTATAGTTTTTCTGTTGTATTGCTAGTATTGATCCTGAGTGTGTAGTTCACTGATTGCTGGTTGATTGAGTTGTTAATAAACCAATAAAACACTTTGATTCCTATTTTATTATAATCATGTGAGTTGAACAGGTCTTCCTGCAGCAAATTGCGTCGATATGATTCTCAGTGGCAGCAGCCTTTAACAGCCTCCTAAGTTATGATTTAATTGGTTTTGCTGCTGTTACAACTCCAGAACCAACCACAGGCAGAAGTTCTCAAAATTTCCTTGATTCGTTAGGACTCCACTGGTTTCTGCAACCCTTTTATTTTTTAATGAAGTGCTTTCTAATGTGGAAGTAAAATAGCTAAGGCCTCCTAGGCCTTTGCAGGCCTCTCTAGTTAGGTCACTGCTGCAGAGGTTTTCCTAACAGCCTCACTGAGTCAGCAAGACCCAGTTATTGAAGGAGTGAATTATTTGTAAAAGGATGTACTGTCTGGCGCTTCCTTATCTGAAATAATCTCTGTTACCTTTCTCTGTTGTAATTTCCTACACTCTACTGTAGTTTTGGGAAAACTGAGTCATGTAACCCAAAGGTATATAAAAATTAACTGCCTTGTTGGGCAGAATTCATATCAGCGGAGTCTGTCATTTTGCTGCTCTCTGTTCTCTCCCATAGCTGCAATAATAAACTGCTTTCTGTTCTGACCTGATCCAAGTCTCCTTCTAGTTATTCTGCAACATGAATGCGACACAGCTTGCAATATAGATATGCCAAGCAGTGATATAACTGCTTTCTAAACAAGGACTGCTCAAGTTCTTCGTTTGGGGACTATCTTTACTCTTAACCAGGCCTACGTAACTGCAGTTTCACACTGTTCCACATAATTAGTAAATCTGATGAGAATTAATAACACATCTCTTCTGCACAAAAACCTCCCATAGAAATATCCTGTCTTTGGCCTTACCTAGGGGGTAGTTGGAAGCAGTCTTCAGGTAATTTTCTTTTCCCTAAGAATTTTTATAAATATACAAAAATGTATATTTTTACATACTGATATGCTTGTAGAGTATATGAAACACATGAATCCTAAATGTATTTAATTAGTTGAGCTTTCTCTATTTATAACCCAAGACTGTGTGCCACATTCAGTTTTTCCCCTTGTGTTGTTCTTAAATGCAACAAAATCTAGATACTAAATTACAGCAAGGTATGTGGCTGCCTTTTTCAAGGTTAACTTATTCAAAATCATAGTGAATCTAATATGAAACAATAGCTTGTTCCATGTTATGAAGGTTTGTTTTTAACTGCAGTTTCCTCTATAAGCCCTTGGATTTTTTCCTTCTTTCAGAACTCTGAAGACAAGAGATCTTATAACTATACCATGAAAGGAGAGACAGAATTTCAGAGGTAAATTCTTGCTCTGTCATTAAATGGAACTACTTAAAAATAAAACAATCACAGACTTTTTTTAATACTGAATTTAAGAACTTTGTTGGACTTGTTCACTACATAAAATATGTATTTTAACTGATGAAGTGTTGGCATTGCATTAATGAGTGGATTCTGTCTAAGCTGGGCAGTTTGAGATAGTTGAGAAGATAAGCTTTGGAATTTTTTTTTAACTCTAATGTATGCTACTACACTTCAAATAAGATGGGAATTATGTCCTTCCAACACTGCTGTCATAAAAAGATCAATTTTTGTTTTCTTGAGCACTACCTGGCCTGTATTGCATATTGAACATGTTTTGTTAGCAAAAAAAATAAGGCCCCAGTGAAGCCTAGGGGATAGTTCTGCAGTGAACTTAGTGCCTTTAATAGATTCCTGTAGTCCTGAAATCGTTGATTTCTCCTGATGCTTGAAGTAATTGATTCCAAGGCAAAGAAAGCAATCTTTCACCTTGAGTGTAGCAAATGTAAACGGTGTTTGAAAACTACTTCATATAAAGTGAGAATGTTCTCATGAATCCTGAGTGGAAAAGCTTTGGGTTGTTTCTTAATCATGGCAAAATCTTGTTGCAGTTTCTCTGTTAGACTGGAGTTGTAAGTCGTAGGATATTTAGCTGCATGTATGCATGCTGTTAAGCACCATTTATTAGTACAATATGATATAACCATAAAACAGTAACTACGTTCATGCCAAAACTCTGTCCAGTCCAGTACCCCATCCCTGACAGTGGCCAGTAGGACTTGTGTAGGAAGGAATGTGAAACTAGGCAAGTACAAAATGATTTCTCCTGTTGTACACCCTTCCAGCTTCTAAGAACCAGTTAGGGGTCTCCTGAGTCAGAAATTGGATGCCAATCAGTGCATTTAAGTTACCTGTCCTACATGAGTTTGTCAAATGGCCTTTACCTCCCCAACGTTTTTGACAACACTATTATAGAGTAGGGTAGAACTTCCTTTGGATATTTTAAACCTAGTGTATAATAAATTTATTGAGTGTTTTCTCTGCTCTTATAAGCACATTTCCTATTCAGTTTTCATATCATTCATGATTTCCGTAGAATGTTACTATATTCCCGTTAATCGTTCCTTTTCCAAGTTCTCCAGTCTGTTTATCCTGCACTGTCTGAAAGCTGTGCAGTGTTTGGCAGTGTGACCAATATGAACTGCTGCACACTTGAATTTTAGGGTGACACACCTCATGTATTATTAAACTGCTTTAAAACTTATCTCTGTGATAAAATGAAACTAGACTTTGTAGGACATCTCTCAAACCAATAGATAGTGAATACAGAAAAAGCTTTTTCTGAATTTTGTAAGCTAAAATAGCTGTACAGCTAGGAAAATGTAAATACTAAAAATGCTGTATCAAACTATTTTAAAGGACAGATGTTGCTGCAAGTTCATATTTACGAACATACCAAACTGGTACTCATAAATACTTAGCTGCAACTGCCTAAATCAAGTGCAGGCTTTTTTGTTTGTTTGTTTCTTTTCTTTTACATTAACTGAGCTAGATTACATTACTTGTTTTCTTAATGTTTCTATAGATTCAAAATAGAGAAAGATGGGCAAGAGAAGAAGCGAGACCAAAATTCTAATATTTCTTGTGGTGCTGATGGGATATCCCAAGGAAAATCTCCAAATAGAAGCAAAAAACCAGACAATTGTTTAATCCAGACTGAAAAGCAAAAGAGAATAGTTATCCAATTTAAAGCCAAAGAAATTAAACATGGAAAAAGTACACGCACTCCTGTAGTGACTACTAGCAGGGAAAGTTATAACCAAAGTCGATTTGATGGAACAGGAGGAAAAAGACTCTGGCATAGCTTTGCAATTCAGAGGGACAAGGCAGTGAAGAAAAAGACAGAGAAAGCTGAACTCTGCAAACTAAAGTTAAAAGCAGAACAAACTATGTTGGAAAAATTTAAGTCATCTGTGTACGATTCACATGTACCACATAAAAAGGCAGATGGATCAAAAAAACGGAGTGAAGATGTCAGAATTTCAAAAAAGCCATCTGACACCTCTGCAAGGACTGGGCATGATGATAGGCCTTTCGCTAAGCCAAATACATTATCTAGGACTTGGGAAGAAGAGTATGAAGAAGAATATAAGGAGTTTTCTAAGAAAAAACGGCATGTGAATAAACATACACAATCACACTATTCAACTGAAACACCACAACGATGGGACTCTTGTAAACGGAAAAAACAGGATGCTGATTCTGATAAGGCTACTGGTAATTCAGGGACTGACGAAAGGGACTTTGAAGCCACAGCATTATGTTTTAAGCAGGTAATGAGACCCCAATTCTTTGTATTATACAGGTAGATGTTTCAGGCTAGTTTCTGAATAGCAGGCAGTTTTTATGTAAGCAGACTGTCATCTTACAGATTTCAAACAGGATTTCATAGCCAACGAGATAGATTTTTATTTTTTTTTTTATTTATTTTTTTTTTTATCCCAGTGTAAACCATGTTAAAATGTTTCTCTGCTAAAGGGTTAAACGAACTAGGAGAATAAAGGTCTGGCATATTAAGACTGTGTTTGCACATATGCTTTCATAGCTTTACTTTGCTGCTCGAGGTGTGGAATACTTCAATTTAGGTATAAGTCAACAGAACTTTTTTTGAGCTGACATGGTTGTATCATTTTTTTGAATGAATAAACTGAACCAATGAAAACTTGCCTGCTGAACAGGTGCTCATTGCTGGCAAAGTGATGCCAGGAGAACTTGTTGTAGATCTAGGACTAAATTTGTATGTTTCCTGCAGAACTTCACGTTTGGCTGTGATCAGTTTGTTTCTAAGTTCTAGCTTGTGTTTGGCTCTGCACCTCAACTTTATCTTGAGTGTGGTTACTTTTTTTGTTGTTGTGATTTCAGTTCATTCATGGTAGCGTGATCATTTTGTGTGTATGCAGAGATACAGAATCATGGAATCGTTGAGGTTGGAAGGCACCTCTGGAGATCATCTAGTCCAGCCCCCTTGCTCAAGCAGGGTCAGCTAGAGCAGATTGCCCAGATCTGTATCCGGTCAGGTTTTGAATATCTCTAAGGATGGAGACTCCACAACCTCTCTGGGCAGCCTGTTCAAGCACCTTCACTGTAAAAAAGTGGCTTTTTTTATGTTCAGATGGAATTTGCTGCATTTCAATTTGTGCCCATTGCCTCTTGTCCTGGCACTGGGCACTGCTAAGAGTCTGGTTCCATCTTCTTTATACCCTCCCATCAGATATTTATAAACATTGATAAGATTCCCCCTTCTCTTTTCCAGGCCAAACAGTCCCAGCTCTTCCAGCCTCTTGCATGACATGCTCCAGTCCTTTAGTCATCTTAGTGACCCTTTGCTCGATTCACTCCATTAAATTCATGTCTATCTGGTACTGGGAAGCCCAGAGCAAGAACAACATAATCACAAACCCACAAGAGATTGGAAAAGTAGGCTTACTGTGTAAACCACTGTATTTATTTTAAAAGAAAGACATCCTTCTAAGCTCTTTTGAAATGATACTGTAAGTGGTTCATCATGGATATTGAAAATATGTTTTATCTTACCTATTCAATTCACTTGGGAATATTCAGTGTTCTCTAAAAAGCACTCTAAAAGACTGATACATGTTCTACTTCCGTTCCTACTTGTTTCTAGAATTTTGAGGTCCCGTGCATGTCTGACTCCTACCAAGAAGGTGAGGACATAAAGTCTGTCCAAAAGGTTAGTGATGTACTCGTTTAACACTAAAGTGCTATATTCCAAAACTCTTGACATGGGGATCACTTGTTCCTTGATATTTTCTGTTGTTGGTATGTTTTTTTAAATTCTTCCTACAGAGCTTTGAAGTCTTTCCACCCCTTCAAGACAGTCAGAACCCAGAAACAGACCAAGAGGTTAGTAATGCTTTAATTTAACACTTCTAAGTTGTATTAAAAATTCACAGCACCAAGGTTGTGTAGCTGGACAATTCCATGATCTTTCCTAGTATTTTGCATTGTTGGCTTATGATCTACGCTTCAAAAAATGTGGAGCATTTTTTCAAATACTAAACAAACTTGCTAAAGTACTGCTAATCAAGAAATCTCTTGAGATAGAAGGATTGCCTTTCTGTTATTCTTTGCAATGTAGAGGGCCTTCATAGTTGCTCACATACTCTAGCTATCTCATTTTCCATCCTCTAACTTTCAAGTTGGAAAAGAGACATATTTTTTTAAGAGACACCTGTCAGGAAACTTGCAGTTTATGTAGCAAAAAGTGGAACGAAGTTTTTGGGTGCCAGGTAGAAAGGTCATAAACAAATCTTCCTTCTAGGCTGTATTTTGGATGTCTTTTGTGGACTTCTTGTAATGGAGGATGTGCAGAAGGTTCTCATGGCTTTACATTTGCTGTACCAACTTAGAATTTTTCATGCTTCATTTTTAGTCAGTTTTAACACAACAGCATTAATGCAAAAGTATCTTTTTTGGGAACAATTCATAAGTGATTACCTACAATTGATTTCATACATGCATTGTAGATGCAGATAGTTGAAGATTTGCATGTTGCTCGTGTTCAGAAGAGGATGGCGCTGTCTGTAGTACAGACTTGTGGAGAACTTACAAGTATGGAAATAGATCTTCCAGAACAGGATTTAAATATTTCTGCTGGTATGTTATGATTTGATGTTCTTTGGTATCTACCTGCAACTAGTTACTACAGTCAGTTAATGGTCTGAGTAGTATACAACTGTTTTTTTCACAACTGTTTGTGTGGTTTTTTTTTCTTCCCCCCAGAGGCTTTTACTTCTGGTCTGAACATATTAGTGGTGATTGACACAAATATAATGATTAGTCACCTTGAGTTTGTCAGATCCCTGAAATCTGAGGATATACCAGGTATGTGAACACATGGTGGTCAATAAGACATTTTAAGAAAAAGGTGGTGTAAGAACTTCAGGCTATGTGAAGAAAAACAAACCTGGGCTCCTTAAAAAGGCAGCAGATTTCCCAGCAGGAGGCTCACACTTAAGAGGCTGATTCTATGAATCCAAATAGGCTGCCTCATAAGGAAAATGCAGCTATTAAAGTAGAACCTACTATGCTTATACCTACATATCTACAGAGAGTCATGGTCAATGTTCCCAGGAACGTGCATGAATTCTTAGAGGTAAATAAGTCTTACCTATTGTGAGAACATACTTTTAAGCATTTAATCCACTACTAGTGGTAATGATGTTTTCTACTCTGTTTTTAGCATTTTTTTTCCTAGAAATCTAAAAACATTTAAAATCTGATAAGCAGTCAGTCAGTGCTTTATTTCTGTCTTGGTAAACGTCACAGAAATCATGAGATGGGTGAGCAATTTCTCAGGAATTCAAATTGCAGACCCTGACTTTCTTGTTTGGCCTTAACATGTTTTAAGCTTTTAGTGATTTAATGTTAGCAGGATTAGGATAGTGCATCTTAGTTGTTGGTAGGCATATTTGGAATCTATCAGAATAGTTAGGGTGTTTTGATGGTTTCAGCTAATGAACACCCTTATTCCAGCCACCTGGAAAATAACTTTAATAAGGGCCTGAGTAATTTTCAAGAGTGTGTCAGACTGTATTTCTCTTTGGAATGGTGTTGCATTGTGTACACTGGGATGCCTTTTTTAGAATATTGCAGCTCCCAATTTCTGGTCCTGCATGCATTATGCAAAAGGTTCAGAAGGTTGCTGATTCCTGACCTACTTATTACAAAGCAGATGGATATTAATGTATTTTTTCAAAATTGTATTCTTATAGTGTGAATGGGAGAGAAAACAGTTGAAGTGTTTGTCATGGGTGGACCAACAGAACAGTCATTAAATTTCTGATTTACCATGTATTTCATATATAATAGTTTTAAAGTTCAAACCATACTCACATACAAATAAAACCATGGTCCAATATCCATACTTCCTGTTCCTTGCTTAGGACTGCTGGTTGGCAATTAGTACAAACCTTTGCTCCTTTTATTTGACAGTTGTTCTTGCACAGTGACTGTTGTGGTCATTCAGGTATTTTCAGCCTGTTCGTTCAGCTGCTGTCACCTTGCTTTAACATCTTACAGCGAGTGCTTGATAGGATGTTAATTGCTGCAAATGTATTTTACAATTTTACATTTTACACTACACACTGTTGTCAAAGTATTCTGTTGATTAAAATAGTGTATTCCTTTTGTTTGCCTAATATTGTCATTTTCACATGTGACCAATGTAGTGCCAGTTTGGAGTTAGATTAGAAAGAGGGAACTTGGCCTTTTTCAGTAGTTCATTTTTTAATGCTAGATACTCTTGAGCATGGTATATGAAAACTATTGGCAAAAAAGAGAAGTGTGAGCTTACATGAATATGAAGTTTGAATTAAAAGTTAACTGTAGTAGTTTGTGTAGCTTTTGAAAATGTCTTTGTTTTTTGGTTGGGTTTGTTGTTTTGTTTTTTTTTTTTTCCTTCCAGGGGTTGGCAGACTTGCATTAATAATTCCTTGGGTCGTCCTACAAGAGCTGGACAACTTGAAGAAGGGGAAAATGTTGCAGCATGTTCGGGACAAAGCTATCCCTGCAGTCCAGTTCATCTACATGTGTCTCAAAAACCAAGATTCAAAATTGTGGGGGCAATCCATGCAGCTTGCTTCTCAAAAAATATGTAATATATGTGCAATCAATTTGTTTTGGGTACTTAATCCTTGCAGTTCACCTAGTGTGAACCTTAGCACTAAACTTTGAGTTTAATAGTCTTCACTCTGCAGTTTGCTAATTAAAATTACCTAATAGCTTACAGCAGCCTTCAGAGCATGTCCAAGGCCATAGTATGCAAATACCTTCTTCAGATTAGTGCTTTGTTCACTGTTGTTCTATCAATTGTTTCTCGCTTTTAACTGCATCTGTTGGTAAGTGGGGGATTACTTAATGAAAATTCATCTAGCTAGTACTTTTACCTGTGAGCTAAGGATATATTGTGTGCTTTTGCTTTTGACTCGGTCATCACAAAACCTAACATACTCAAATTTACGTGTGGCTCATTTGACGTTTTCTGGCAAAACCATAGTGGTTTTGAGTGGAGTAGTACCTAAGAATTCAAAGCTCAGGCTTGTGCTTAGTATACACCTCTCTGTCCTTGTTTGGGGAGTATTAAATTTAAAAACAGTACCATGACTACACTGAAGTATTTCTTATGTTGAGTTACTTCTGAACATGTCAGCACTGTCTTAACTAAATTTGCAGATGGCCTGAGTGACGAGAACAATGACGATCGTGTTTTACAATGTTGTCTGCAGTATCAGAACCTCTTTCCTCAAGCTGTTGTCATACTCTGCACGTGAGTTCCTGTGTGTTTTTAGGTGTCTTATGAGGTGTAAGGTAGTCTCATGCCAAAGACAGCATTTTCAAATCATATCTTAAAACGAAGAGCTGCTTCTGAAATAAGCTTTTTGAGGAGCAATCACCCTCTTAAAAGCCTAGAGTAGAAGGAGCGAGCAGAAGTAGAAGGGCAAATTGTGCTTGACAAACCCAATTGCCTTCTACAACAAAGTAACCTGCTCGGTTGATGTGGGGTGAGTGGTGGACATTGTCTACCTGGATTTCTCCAAGGCTTTCGATAAGGTTTCCCACAGCCTCCTCCTAGAGAAACTGATGCATTACGGTCTGGACAAGTGGTCAGTGCGGTGGGTGGGGAACTGGCTGACAGGCCGCACCCAGAGGGTGGTGGCAAATAGCTCCTTTTCAAACTGGCAACCTGTCACAAGTGGGGTTCCCCAGGGATCGATATTGGGCCCAATACTGTTTACTATCTTCATAAGTGATCTGGATGATGGGATCAAATGTACCCTGATGAAGTTTGCAGATGATACCAAACTGCCAGGAGGGAGAGCCACCCTGCAGGAAGGCCTGGATAGGCTAGAAGAGTGGGCTAACAAGAACCTTACGAAGTTCAACAAAGACAAACGTACGGTCTTGCACCTGGGAAAACATAATCCAGGAGTGCAGCACAGGCGGGGATCTACCCTGCTGGGGAGCAGCTCTGTGGAAAGGGACCTGGGGGTCCTAGTGGACAACAAGCTCAATATGAGTGAACAGTGTGCTGCTACGGCAAAGAAAGCCAGCAGGGTGCTGGGTTGCATCAACAAGGGCATTGCCAGCAGAGATAAGGAAGTTATTATTCCACTCTACTCAGTGCTTGTCAGGCCACACCTGGAATGCTGTGTTCAGTTTTGGTCCCTACTATACAAAAAAGATGTGGGCAGGCTGGAGAGGGTCCTGAGAAGTGCCACAAAGATGATCAAAGGACTGGGAAGCCTGCCATATGAGGAAAGGCTGAGAGAACTGGGTTTGTTCAGCCTTGAAAAAAGAAGGCTTAGGGGAGACCTTATCACCGTGTTCCAGTATTTAAAAGGGTGGCTACAAAGAAGATGGAGACTCCCTTTTCACAAGGAGTCACATGGAAAAGATGAAGGGTAACGGGCACAAGTTACTCCTGGCGGGATCTGATTAGACATAAGAGGAAAATTTTTCACAATGAGAACAATCATCCATTGGAATAATGTCCCTAGGGAAGTGGTGGATTCCCCAACATTGGAGATGTTTAAGATTCGGCTGGACAGGGTGCTGGCCATCTTGTCTAGACCATGCTTTTGCCAAGAAAGGTCGGACCAGATGATCCTTGAGGTCCCTTCCAACCTGGTATTCTATGATTCTATGATGATATAATAAAACACAAAGACTGTAGACGTAATCGCCTTCATGTGCTTGAGGCCTGAAGTAGAATTAAGTTTATTCAGTGTTCAATTTAAAAACTTTTTAAAGCATAGCTTTCCCAGAATTTATTCCAATTTATCATAAAAAATATTATTGGAGTTACAAAATTGAAAAAAAAGTTTGTATTAATGATTGAGATCCAGTTAGACACTTTGTTTCTGCCCACCTGGTTGGGGACAGTGATAAACATTGACAAGGGTTAATCTTAGAAAGAGGGAAGATGGAGATAAATTTGCCTCTGATTTGGGGAGAGTGGTGGGCATTGAAGGTTAGTCTTAGAAAGAGAAAAGATGGAGATAGATTTGCCTCTATGCTTGTTCTGTGAGCATAACAGCTGACTTTTGAGTATCGATTCTCAATTTGATGCAAATCACATGAAGCTAGTTTTTAAAGGGCTAATATTCCTTGACAGGTAATGTAAACAACTTGCTTTGGTCTTTGCTAAAACCTGCATAGTTTCAGTAAGTGGGGTTAAGACCCTAGGTATCAGTTCATTTGTGGTAAGGTGACGTGGTGGATTGGGTCGCTGCTGAAAATACTATTTCAATTACAGTATTGATAGGGCTATTGATAATGATTTTAGGTTTTTCTCAGTAAAGAACAGGAGGTGACTTCAGAAGTGCTTTTCATCTGAAAATTCCTTTATACTTTATCATTATAAGCAATGGAAATTTTTGAGAAAGTACTAGGATCCAACTTGGTACTGCATCTTTATAGTGGTTCTGCTGGAGCAGTGTATACCTCAGGGTGGCATTTGGGACAATGATTTGGCCAGTAGAACAGTAAAAAAGGGTGTTGAAAATGAGGATTTATTGTAGCAATCAAATGAGATATTACTTAGAATCATTGCTTTGTTTGCATTCTAAGATCATAGCAACTAGGCATCATTGCTGTAGTATTTATAGCTGTTTTTTTCTTAAGGCAAACCTAGAGCCTGAAACATTTTTCAGTATGTTTCTTTTTTTTTTTTCTGAATAGCTGCTTTAGTTAATTTTCTGGTTTAATTTTTGAACTGTTTCTAATTGCTTGAGAAAGAAAACTTCATATACAATGAAGCTCACAAAATAAGCTTACCGAAGGCAATTTTTTCAGTGTGTTGCTTTTATTACTTACTATGTAATAATGTCAGTTTTATGTCAACAATTAATTCTCTTCTCCTAGGGATGATAAAAATTTATGTAATAAAGCCATTGTGAGTGAGGTCAAGGCATTCTGCAAAGCTGATTTGGTTACTGCTCTACAGAATCTGCACGTAAACAGGCACCAGAACTGTGTTGAGCTGCAACAGTCAAAATGTGGTAAGTCTCTTTAACGTGCATGTATACTTGTGCTGATTTTTGAGAGACAGTGTGGGAGAGGGAGAATAGTTTCTACTATAACTTCAGTTTTAATATACTTTAAATCCTTAGGAATGCTTTTTGTTTGGGACAGACTTTTTGTTTTCAAAGGTAAATGGTTTTCTGAAAGTTTGAGACCTTTATTAAAGCATCTGTCTCTTAGAGTTCTAGGAAATTCAAATATGACGTATTTTTGTTTTATAGAAAAAACACAACATGAATTACCTGTATTTATAGTCATTTAAAAGGTATCCTGAGCTGTTTAGGACTGAAAAGACATTTTTCCAGTTGATCCAGTTTGGGTCCTATTCTTAGTAGTTTTAAAATTCAGTATGCTAAGATCACTCCTTACGTTTTATGCTAATACCTTTACCTGCATCCCAAGCAGTAGAACTTGATTCTTGAGTTGCCTGTTCATTTTTCCAAAGATACAAATACAGCTTACAGTATTAAGAAGTGATTTTCTTATACTTGCTGATAACCCCACTGGCTGTATATAATCTAAGTTACTTAAGGAAAAAAGAGGTGTGGAGTAAGATCACAAATGAATAATGGTCTGGGGAAATTAATCTTCTTGATTAGTAGCTTGTAATTAAAAATACCCACAGGTATTTTTATATACAAAAGGGTATAACTAGAAATACTTGAAACCTCATTAGATGTAGCCCATCTGCTTTGTAACATAAAGTGCAGTCTGTCTTTATTTATGGGGATAAGTTATTTGTGTACTAGCAACATAAATTAGATGTAGAAACAGTTGCAGTAAGTACCTTTTCTTATCATTGGTTTGACAGATACAGAATTTGAGAAAACAGAAAGAGGTGATGCTAGTCTTACTGCACGATTCCCAAATGTACTTCCAGACCTTGAAAAGAACTTAGGAGAAGCTTTGTCTTGTATTTTGGAGGCTGAAATGAAAATTGCATTCGGAAACCTATGGATGGAGGTGGTTTCTTATGTTATCTTGCTTGATATTTCAAGTATGAAGAGTTTTAAATGTCCTTGGTATTTTAATGGTGTTAGTACCTGTGCTAAGCCAAACAGCGAAGTCATCTAGTTCACTAACATAACAATTCACTGACAGTGAACAGTTCAGTGTGTCGTTTTACTATTTCATTTTATAGCAAGATCTTTCTGTTTGACCAGTAATGACTGTACAGTGTTTTAATAGTCTTTAATAATATGGTAACAGAGATGCTGGCTGTTCAGTGTGAATTTCAGAACTCTTTTTATTAGTTGCATTAAATTTCTATTTCGGCTTTTCTACTGTGGTTAAATCACTGCATTGTAAATATGTCCTTCAAGAAATTATTTCATCATGTTTTACATAATATTGAGGCACTGTTGTTGCAGGCACTTCTTCCCCATCAGAACAGATGTTTTTAGATACCATGTGGATAAAATTGTTCACAGCTAAATTGGTTACAATGCAGATACAGAATTACAAGGGTGTTAACAAGAACCTCCAAACACTCACTCTTTCAAAAGTATTGTTAACAGAAAATAAATACTCGTGTACAAGGCACTTTCAAATTATCCATGCTTTGATTTAAATTCCATTTTGTAGCTGGTAGGGATTAGTTAGAAGTTTAAATTTATTGCAGATAAGCCTCTGTGGCTTTCAAAAAAAAAAAATCATTTGCATGGGATGACTGTTGTTCCACAAGATAGAGCTT
>VYZW01024727.1:0-19785 GCA_013401315.1 Balaeniceps rex | reverse complement strand
CATAATCCAATCATGCAATGATTAATGTAAAATATGAGACATGTTTCTTTATAAGCAAATTTTCTATTGCTCTAATTGGTGGAAAGATGAGAAACTCAGTTGTTACATAAAAAGTGAACAAACCAAGGACTGTCTGTGAATGAGTCTATATACTACGGTTTCATCAACTAATTGCCTGTGATGAAGCAGTATTTGAAGCATCAAAGGAGACTGATGGGGAAAAAACCTCTTTCTAAATATTCTAAATTAAATAGAAATGACTGGAAATCAAGAATAAGTGTTGTAAAGTTCTTGGAACTGAAATGGGGTAATAAATTTATGATCTGAAGCAGACAAGGTTATGTAGGAACTTAAGAATTCCTAGCCTGAGATGGACACATCATCCTGTGTCCTTTTGTATTTCTATTGGCTATTTTTTCTAGATACTTGTGAAGATGATAAATGTTCTCCTAATGCTTCTCTCCAGTTATGCAATGGAAAATCTTTTAGATTATCAGATGCTGAAATGCGTGGCTCTGATAACCTTTGATAGATCTTATTTGAGGAGTATCACTGCTAATACTGAACTATCTTATTTATAAAACTGTATAATTTCAATATTTCTTGAAAGAAGATGGTTAAGTTATTGACCTCATTAATATCTGAAGATACTGTAATGGTATACCTATCATATTGATATGATGGTTACAGTGGCATGTTCATTATATTCATTCTCATGAGAAGTACTCTAGAAGTCAGCTACAGGGAATGTATTTTTGAAATTTGCTTCAGAAATTCAGTGCCTAAAGACTCTTAAGAAATAGTCATATTGTATTTATTTTATATTTTTGGTAGAAAATGACCATTAAAAGTATCCTGAAGTGACCAAAGAGTGGGTGTGTGGGGATATCATAAGTGCAATTGCTCTACCCAGCATTAGAGGTGAGAATAAAGAAAGAATGGTTACTCATTCTGAGCTGACTTAATATGGTGTGTGAAAGCCCAGTAAACACACCTGTACATTAAATGTGTTGTTATTAGCCAACGAATTTTAAATGAAAGTGTTTGAAATAAGCAGCACAATACTTTTACTGTGTTGAAATAAGAAGAATTAGAAGAGAAATAAAGAAATGTTTTTATAAGGGCAATGCAAGAGACTAGGGAAGTTGGAAATAGGAAATATACTTAGTGGTTCTTGTAATTGAAAATGCAATTATGCCATTAGTCTTTAAAAATAGCAAGAATTGCCCCTGCATAGTATCCTAAGAGAAATATCAACACTTCCATTTAATCACATAGTAACTCCTTTATCTGTACGTGTATCCCACTAAAATTTTTAAATTGTGTGGAAGTACAATTAAATGCTAGATACATTTTCGTCTTTGCTAGATATATAGAGTTGCAGTAAGTTCTTGGTTTATCTAGCCCAAATATCATATTGCGAAACAAGAACTACCAAAAAATTAGAGCTTTTAAAAATATCTGGTAATCAGATAAAAAAATAATTGTATAATGAGCCTTTTATAGGTGATATGCGCATTGTACTTCAAATACTATGACAAAATAAATAACAAATTAGCCACAGGTACACTAAATATCTAGATCAGGAATTAGTCAGCCTGAAAAAAACTTGTACTAAACACTGCCAAGAACTCAGAAGATTAATGGAAGACATTAGCTAAGTGGTTTGAAATTACTGAAGAAAATGAATGCCTCAATTGAGTATATAAAAGTTTAGGAAGCGTAATTTTTTTAAACATTAACATTTTCTTTTTCTAGTTGTACATGTCTTAGAAAGGATGAGTCTGTAGCTTACCGATTGCTCCTGAGGTTTTGACTAAATTTTCCTTCTGTACAAAAGTACATTTTAGTCCATGCACAACTTTTAGTATCTGAGATGAATCAGAAGTAGCCTCTCCTGCTATTGACAGCCACGTAGTGAAGTAGTACCAAGGTCCTTGCAAATCTACCTGAGATCTTGACAGATATTGTTAGAACATGAGCTCCAAACTGACCCCTGAATGTAGAAGTTCAGCTGCTAAGGCCAAGAGTGTGCAACAGCTCTTCAGCTCCTGCAGGCAGCCTTTGTTTTGTCAAACCTGGAAAAGATACTGAATAAGAAAAGATGTTACATTATCCCGTGCTCTTACGGCAAACCAACAGGACATTCTCCCCACCTCTGCAGTTTCTGGCACTTTTAACTTTAAAATAGACACTACATCAGACTTGGTTCCCCATAAAATAAAGGGAGCAGACACAGGAGTGCCACAGTCTCCAGGCTCAGGCTTGTAGAAAAGAAATTTGTGCAATTAAGACACCACTTACTGATTCTTTTCCTTTTCTAAATGACTTAAGCGGGTCATTCGCTGAGCCAGTGGTTTTTTACTAACCTCGTGAAAGTGGAACACCTTGCTTTAAATCTAATGCAGCTAAATAGAACCAGCAATAAGTGTCTATCTAATGTGCACCTGAGAAGTGCTCCGCACGCAAGGACTTTTCCTCTAAGTACGCTGGATAGGGCATGTAAAAAACTTCTAACTTCATTAATTGGCTTTGTATGTGGCAATTTACAGTTTATGTGGAGGCAATTTTTCCTCATGAAAAAGCTGATTACATTACAGCTCATTAACAAGAATACCTTTGTTACTGGAAGTTTCTCTTAAGCATAGCTAAGGCTCCCTGTGACCTACTTCTAATGCTTTTAGAGTTCTCAGATTTCTCATTTTTATTTAAGTACCTGCCTTACATATGATTGGCTGCAGGATAAGATAGGCTCACAGTCTAATTTTAGATTAGAAGATGTAGGTTTTCTTCTGTGAGAAATAAATTCAAAAATAACTTTTTAGATCATAAGATGCTGGCAAGTTTATGGAAATAGTTCACATTTCCATTCTAGCAGTTGAGAAAGGGGAACAGCAATCCTGAACATTTATAACTCTGTTCTGATTCTTTGTATTCAGACGAATACATATTTTCTCTATCTCTGGCCCCAAAGGAGCTCCTTCTCAGGAGCTTTTCCCTTGCTTGTATTGCCAAAAGCAGTATTTCTTCTGGAAGATTCTGTAGAATTGAATGGGAATTAAAAAGAAAGTTTGTAGAGAAATTTTATGGGGTTTTAAAGCAATTTCTTTGGAATGCTAAATAATCTAACACAGAATTAGTTTTTCTTTTATTTTTTGCCAGCCTATAAAATCCTGTAGTATGAATATAAATTTCTGTTTAAATACCCTAAAGTTGCTGAAAAATTCTGAAGAAGAGACAGCAGTATATATTAATTTCTATTGGCTTTTGCATGTCTCTCTTATGGAGAAATGGACTTTATATAAGTTATTGACATGTATTATTTAGAGATTCCTAAAGTATTGCATCACCATGAAACTGTATTTCTGGGGATTTCTAGATGAACGTTACCTTTTGCTGACGTTAGTAGAAATGGATTCTATTCAGTGACTAGACAATGGTATTGCTGTGTCTACAGACCCTGAATGGTCTAATGGTGGAATGAAAGTTGTGACCCAAATAGCAGACATCTTTCCGACATCTTTCTTTGGTCCTCTCTGAGGTATTTTACATGCAAACATAAGATGGCACTTTGTGCATGATCTAAATATCCTCAGATCTAAATATCCTACCACAGTAGCGAGGCATACTCAGACAATAACTCAGGGATATATATTTAAATTAATTATCTCACTTCAAGGCATGTTCTTCCTTCAGCTTTCACTATCTGGGTTTTCAACTTTGTACTTGTATGTAACTTGCTGAATACTGAATGTATGAATTACACACGAACATGGAGATGTGCTTCAGCGTCATGGAAGCAGTAGTTCAGGTGAACACACCCACGATCTTCAATAAAAACATGAATGAGTAAACTCAGGGTTCACACAGAGTAATCTACGTTCAGAGGGCTGCATGAAAATTTGCCTTTGATCAAGGCCATAAATCCTTAGATGGATCTCCTTCTCAGAGCTGCACAAATCTCGGATTTATTTAAGACTATTGTTCATGCTGTGCAATGTCTTTGCTTTTATTGGTTCTGCTTTAACACACAGTTAATCTGGACCTTTTTCTACCGTATTGCACCTTTTTTTCCTTCCTTTGGGTTTTTTATGCATTGTCTAAGGGTTGCACTTAGCAGATAATATTTCATATTATCAAAAAATGGGAATCAAGAGCAGGTCTAAAAGAAAGCTGTTTGGATTGGATAATCTGTTTTGTATGGTTAGATTAGTATCAGTGGCTTTAAAGGGTTATCAGAATCCTCTATCTTTACAGTAGATTTCCCTGTGAAGACAGTCAGGTGATTAGCGGGACATAAGTTTCACTAAGACAGTTGGATCCAATGAATTTACCCTTCAACATATTTACAAGGTAAAGATGCCTTTACAGTCTCCTTAGGAAAATGCCACATACAGCATTCAGCTAATTTGCAATGGAGACATATTATCATAATTAGACAGTGAGAAGTCTTTATGCAAAGATATGTAAAACTTCACCAAGCTCCATGTAATATTGTTTGAGGACTTGAACCCAGACCCTGCATGGATTTAACGGACTATATTCTATACATGATGGTATTATTCCTTTTGACTGTATTTTGTTTGTCAGAGGACTCCAGCATGAAAGGACCACATGAACAGAAAGATGCAAAAGTGCAACAGCACTTTGCTTCAGGTTTGAACTACAGATGGTAATAAGTTAAACATGTTCTTCACTCATGGTCCATGTAATCACAAACCACGGCTAGTACTGATTTCTCACACAGAAATACAAAAATGGCACGCAGAACACTGTAGGGGCTGGGGGCTGCTGGGGACCAGGAGATTCAGGTCCTTCCCACAGGGCTGGCAGGGCAGGGTCTGGCAGCCAGGACCATCGCACTGCCCCACCAGGGAGCAGGGCAGCTGGGACAGCCCCAGCCCTGGGCAGTAGGCACCTCCCTGGGGACAGGGACAGGGATGGGACCGAGGTCCTGGGCTGGGCTGAAGCAGGACATATCCTCTGTCAAGTGTTTCAAGAGTTAAAAGTTTTGTGAACCCTAATTAATGGTAATAGCAGGATATTACTAACTTGTACACTGGAGGTGTGAATGCTTAGTCTTTTGGAAATCACCTGCTTTGCTTGACATAAGCACCAAGAGCTCAACCACAGCACTGTCCAGAGCTGTGCGAAAGTTCTGGCTGCTTTCTGATTTTTGCAAAAAACTTAAGTCCTATAACCCATTATACACAACTGGCTTTCATGGTACTATGGGCATCATAAGGACTGAAGGATTTGCATGTACTGGTCAAGGACTAATATTTTCACAAACTTTGTTCTAATAAAAGAAAATAAATTGTAAGCATAATTATTTTATGAAACTTTGTTATGAATCTAAGATTAAATCTATAATTGTGCTCCTGCATTGGGGAAATATTACAAAAGAAAGCTTCTGTTTGATAGGTAATATTCCTAAATGAGACATGAACAGTCAAATCCCATCAAAGACGACGAGATTGTGCATGTGCTCAGAATGTGCTCTGGTACTTGCAAGTGACTTGCTGAATTAGTAACTTGGCTGTCAAATTGTTCTACAAAAATATATAACTCTTGGCCATTTCAGAGATTCAGAAAATAGATTTTTTTCTGTGGTAACAGAGGTGTCCTCAGGACCACATGGTAATTCTTTTGAATGTTAAGAAATAAAGTAAAATTACTAACTTATTGAACAGATGTTAGTCCCTATGAATTCAAACCTATATGTTCAGTGGCAAAAAGAGGTTTTATCTGAGGATCATGAAAATTTTCTATTAAACATATCTTTGCTGAAAAATTGGTTTGAAGTCTAAGTGAAATATTTAGAAAGATGTTTGCTTTTGCAAGGAAAACTTGATTTATCAAATAAAGTCAAGATTTCCATATCTTAAATAATGGCTTTGAAAACTAAAATAATTTCATTTGGTTTGTTTTCTTGTATGCTTTACTAAGAGGAGTTCTTTTGTTTGTTTGTTTGTTTCCCCTCTGCAAGCTGGATTTCTCAGCTGCATTACATCTTCCAAGCAACACCATGGCTGGAAAATATCTCGTTGCAATTGCCTTCTTTTACCACAAGCAAGATTATGCTTCATCACAGCATGAAGGGCAGTAACAGAGACATCAGGAAGTCCAGTTTACAAAGGACCACAGGAGGGAATAAAACAAACTGCAATTCTTTTACGTCCCTAAATCTCATTACCATTTCCCTTAGCTTTCAATTTTTAGCTGGCAGCAAGTCCATGGTCGCTTTAGTCAAAATTGACTTTTTAGAAATTTATTATCATTGAATTGTCCACAGAGAATGCGTCTGCCTTCAGATGTTGATGATTTCTCTTTATGCTTCACTTACAACTTAGCTGTTATTTGTTAGGCTCATGAATTAAGAAACCCATGTAGGGAGTAATATAGACTTGGATAATTAAGCCTAACATGGAGCCACATTGGTGACAGTGACAGGTACCTATATGGTCTTCCTACCTGGGTAACCTGGAAGTTAAAGGGCCAAGTCGCAAGGCAGAGAAGAAAGTGGTACTCATGATTTCTGCTCATAGGAGTGAGAAAGGCAAGATGTTCATACCTAGCTATGCAGAAGTTCAAAATCCAAGTTTGCAGCAGTCTGCGTTCTCAGATTCCCGTGTCCAGCTATTCTCTGAGATACCCTTGATCTCCCTTGAACTCACTGGGTACAGCTCCTTCTTGACATAGGAAAATAAGCAGTTAAACTTGCTTGTGGATTAAGAAAAAATCTAAGCAAGAATTAGAGGAGGTGGTGTTATATGATGGAATAGAAAACTGTTGGAAGTAGAAAACTAAGATGACAGATTGTTTTGAAAGGTTAGCACTAGAGCAGCACACATAATGATCCAGTTTTTCAGTGTCTGGTACCTGTGTTCAGCATAATCCTCAAGATAGTACAATGACCAGATGAGCCTTTCAAAAGCTATGGTAAAACCCAATGGAAAGAAGCACCATTAAGTTAGACACAGGAACTTACATCTTTTGGGCAGTCACTGGTGAGTGAGACGGCACTCTGCTGAAATGAAAAGGGCAATGACATTTGCCTGATTTCTCAGAAAGCTCTCTGTTACCTTATAGCCATGTCCAATATCTTAGGGCCTTGTCTGTAGCTGTGAGGGGAGTCAAGCTCTCACTGTATACAAATGAAATAACTGTATATACATATGTAACCCCGTGTGTATAGGATTATGTTTATTGGTTTAACAGGATTTGATGCATTCTTTTATCTTACTGCGGTTTCTAAAGGCAGATTAGCATTCACACGAAACTGTTGAGAACATAGTTAGGCCCACAATTGCTACCAGTGCTGAGATCATGGAAACACAACAACTCCTCTCCCCCAGAAATAAACAAACAAACTAGACCAAAACAAAAAAAGCTTAACAAATTTTTCTGATTAATTTTTGAATTTTATGAGCTGGTAACAGGAGAATGCAAAAAACCAAAAATCTTTCACAAGGGAATTCACAAAGGCAAGCTAAATGTGGAAATCAGTAAACATGCAAACACTATGATGCTATTTTTTGCAGTCTCTTTGCAGAGTAGAAATGCACTTTAAGGTAACTCAGCCATTACCGTCGATGTTTAATTACTCGTTTGATAATGGATTTCTTCCTGGTACATTAAGTGACTATATTTTACAATGCAAAAACACTACTAGCCTAACCTCATTGGTGTAAAAAAGATGGTGTCAGTAAGTTAGTCTTTTTCCACTCCCTGCCATTTAACACCGTGGTAACAACAAAGCATTCTGGCAGGATTATGCATGTGTTTATTCACATGAATGAAACCATTACTGTAGGTTGACTCACTGAATTTTAAGTGGTCAGATTTGTGCAAAATAACATTAAGAAGTTTATATATTTTGCATAAGATGAATAAAAACACATTCTGTACGAGTATGCAGGTTGAGTGTGCCATTTCTTACTCTAATGGCATATTGACACAAGCCCTAGTATGATATTATACTGTAACTACATAGTAGTAAAAAGGCGTTTTGTAAGGATATATGTTGTGACAGTTTCAAAATAACATAAGCCACGTTGACAGAAACACTTTTACATCAGTTTACTGTGTTGTTGCCTAACTTTTACTTTTTTCACTGTATTAGACAAATGAAAATATAAAACTTCCTACACTCTGAGATTTTGCCTTAGCAGTATTTGCTAAAAGAATCAGTGACTATCTATACTCACCCATATTTTTAGTAAGATTATAACATTATCTCATTCTTAGTTTCCTGTAGAAAAAGGGAACTAATTAAAGACACCCTTATTAGAGGTGAAGTCCATATAATGACTCCATAGTTTTCAGTTAAAAAATCTGCTTAGTGTCTTCTTTATTGCTGAGTTTTTGACCATCCAGACAGGGACAAACAAAATTGCAGCTCCAAATCTGATTAATGAAATTAAGATTAATGACCAAGGAGGATAAGATTTCCTCATGCTGATGATCTAATGCTGTTTATGGCTTGGTCTAAGGCCAGAGTACACCTGCCATTGGCTTTTTCTCTCTTTGTAAAGAGGGAGTCAACATTTCAAAAAAAGGCAGAATGTAAAATTAAGTCTTTTACAGAACAGGTTTTGCTTGCATTTTTAGGAATATAATAACTTCTCCTGAAAGTGGCAATCTCGGAACTTTAATGTTCCACTGAAAACAGTAGACAACAGTCTTCGTTTCCGAGTCCAAGTGGGGCATAAAATCCTTTTCTCATCTTCATTCAAAATCTGGAAAGTTATGTAATGAGAGGACTTACATCTTTGATTACATTGCTGTGCTATAGATGTTCGTCAATAATAAAATGAATTTCAAATATTGTAAACATGGACTAGCTTCACCTTAGAAAAATGTATAGAGCAGAGCCACAAAACGTATCACTATAAAATTGCATGAAATTCCCAGTTCTGATTGGAAATAACAAGATCATCACATACAACATTCTTCTCTTTATATATTTCTTATTTTGAGAACATGTTCAGCTGCATGTTGTAGAAAACTTGTAGTTACTTTAGGATTTTTAATCATTTCTCTAGAATTGAAATGTGAAAATCTTCAAATAAAGAATTTTTTTCCAGTACAAAGAATTTTTATTTTCCTAAAATGTGTCTGGACTTACTTTGAAATTTCTAATAAAAATTCAAATAGACAAGGTCAGAATGATTTCAATTTTTGTAACTAATTGTAGCTGGAGGTAACATTTCTCCATTTTATGAACAAACCCAAGTATTTTACAATGAACTGTTTTAATCTATTTTCTTTTGTTGGTCATTTGCAGGAGGGAAGTATCATACTGCAAGATACAGAAAAGATGAGAGAATTACCCAGTCATATGATATGTTAATGGCATAGAAAGAATAAAAAATTAGGTCTATAGCACTGTCCCAAGTCTTTGCTTCACTTGCAGAGGCATGTTGCTCACCTTGAAAAATGCTTGAGTTTGAAATACTTTCTTGAATTTTTATTACATTAACAATAGTAAAAAAAATAGTACTTCTCATATGGCTCACAGAAAGATTTTCAAGGGTTCTGTGTGTTCCAGGATTAAACTGTTTAGTGAGAGTTAAATACATATCTTTTCTTCCACTTATTAACAAAATAAGTAAGGGTGAAAAAATACAGGAAATCTGTTCCCTTGTAACATTTAAAATGAGACTGTGAATGGGAAAAAAAAAAGGATATTTGGTAAAGGTTTTATAAAAGAAGAACAATGCTCAAACAAGTACTACTGTAGGAAAATGGACTGAAGGGGAAAAATTAAGAGAAATGCATCAAGGACATGTGGTAGAATGGACTAGGGCTCTTTCAAAAATTAAGTTTTAAACTGCATCCAAAAATGTTTCAAAAATCAGCAAAATTATCTGAGGGTGATGCTTATGTTGCTCAAGACAATTTTGATGATGGTTCCAATGAACTGGTCTTGCAACTCTTGGAGGTTCAGACTGGATGTAAGGTGGATGTTTGCCCTGTAAACGAATTATTCATAGCTAAGGAGAGTATCTCACTGTAAACACTTGGTTCCATGTCAACCACACTGCATATGGGACTGGAACGAGTCATTGCATTTCTTCTTGGAAGAACTGATATGCTGCTTGTCTTAGGGCCAAGGGAGAACTTTTAGCTAAATGATAGACAAAATAATGTCTTTCTTACAGGGGTTATATTGTAAACAGGCCAGCCCCTGATGAGGCTAATAATAGGGTAGATGGGTTAACTGGGAGATGGTAGAATAGGCCCAGTTAAGGCATTAATCAAAATATCAAGATTAAGTGCAGAGGCACAACAAATGTTTACATGTTAGACAGTCTTTACAGAACTAGTACATTTCATGAAATATTTTCTTCAACTGTGATTGACAAATAGCCCTCTTCAGGACAGTGAGAGAAAGCAGCATTTAAGGCCAGAGGGAAACATTAAGTAACTGCTTAAGGGCAAGAGATGAAGATGAAATGTTTGTTATAGAAGAAAGAGGTAACTCTTGTTAGGACTCTTTCCTCTCCCAAGTAAGTTTGCCAATGGAAAATATTTACCATGTTAGTTATTTGTAAAAATAAAAAACGCTGATGAAATTTTCAGCCAATCTGCAAAAGACAGTCACATAGCCAGGGTCTTCTTTTTTGTCCTTCTATGATGAATAAAGGACTGAAATATGGGGTTTGGGTTTGGTGTTTTTATTTTTTTTTTTTTCCCCTAGAGTATTTTACTGCTTGCATTTTAGCTTCAGGAAAATGGAAAATGTCAAATCTAATTGCCACTGATTCAGTTAGAGAATCATTTGGCATTCTCTGGGATGTCTAATGGAAGGACTGGGGGAACAGATCTGCAGAGATCTCTGTATTTGTGGTCTTAATGAAACCTTACATTTAAAGATGACAAAAATATTCACCTTTGAGTTAAGTGTTACACTCTTTGAGAAAGCTATGATTGAAATACTTCATGCATCTCCAAACACAAACTCTTACAGTCTTTCTTAGAAATTACTACGTTTTTCTCTATTAATCCTTTACTGACCTTCAAGACCACTTTTTCTAGGCAAAAACATTCCTATTCCATGTTAGTTCTCAAATTACGAAGACAAGTGAGATGTTCAACTCATTTCAAGCCCTGCATTCACTTGGAAAAGTGGCAATGGACACCAGGCCAATTTCTAGTGAGGACAGGCTCTTTGTAGTTTCCATCTCTACTAGTCTAAGGCTTGCAGGTGTAGACAAGGGCACTACACCAGAAACTTGTGTCATAAACTGGTGTTGTTGTTGTTTGTTAGCTAATCTGTTATTTTTTTGCAATAAAAACAAAGTGTGAAAATAAATTGATATCTTATCTGCCCTTTAAGATTTTAACAATTCCCCTTCAGCATTTAGGATTAAAAACAAATCATATATTTTTTAGCAGACAGCCTTCAGGCTGCTTTCTATTCAGCATAACCAGTTTTTAAAAAGGACTCTTTGATTACTGTCTGTCTTTAGGAAAACCCTGCACCCAGAAGCTCATCAGATATAATTTTTGAGACGCAGTTGGATAATATCAAGAAACAGATGTTATGAAATAACAAATATCCTTTTCCTTTCTTAAGTTTTGGAATTATAGTGCTTGTTTCTTACACTTTTAAATAGCTGATATGTAAGGGGGAATAGCTAAAATTGATATTTGAAAAGGCATATAGTCAGGTGTTGCAACTAACTGACTGGGATAAGTCCACAGAATAGACGAGTAGTCAGGATAGTGACTTCTGTTAAAAATGAGTGATATGAGTTGCGAAGCATAAGGCATCTATTTTCTGCCTGGTGCATAGGAGTTTCTATACAGAGCTCCCCTCACAACAGATAAAGGTACTTGTCTATCTAAAATCCTGCACATGCTTCTGAAAATCTACCACATAATGTCAGTAAAAGATTTGATGATCTCTGAAACAAAAATAGGATTTAATGTGTTTCTGCAGTTGTGACCAGCTGGATTTTCCTTCTGTTCATATTGTAGCAGTCAGGTAGTAGTCATAGTTATAGTTAAATGACCTATTTGCAATAAAAATGTACATTGTTTACTCTTTTTATTTTTCTTCACATTATATACAAATGAAAACCTGCTTTTTGCAGAGGTTTCTATGGAATTATATTTTGAATGTTGCATCCTTGCCCACTTCATCTTCTGTGTTATTTCCAAATTAAATCTCATCTTGTCTAAACCCAAAGTTTCTTAGTAAGTATAATCAAAAGATGATGTGTCAGGAAGTACCAATGGGTTGTAGATTGAGAGGTCAGAGAAAACAGTTATAAAAGCATAATATTAAAACTGTGAAAAAGGGGAAAGAAGAAACAAATCGGCTCCTTAAATACCTTGTCAGTCTCTGGTGTGTTGTTAATTACTTTTGGTGAAGTTCTATGCATCTGTAGGGCTGCCAAAGCAGCATTTCAGGTCTCTGCTTTCATCCCTAGTCTTGGTGTCATTATGGTCCTCCTTCAGCAGTCACCAGTATCCTCCCAGGCAGGACTTTCCTACTGTGCTGCCTCACAGATGAACACACAGCATTGCTAGCCAGTTGGCAGCCCTCTTTTGCATCCTCTCCGGTAGCCCCTGGTGAAAGGCCCAGCAACTGCAGGAATACAAATGCAATGTCAAAACTGCATGTTATTTCTTACTCAGCCCCTTTCTAATGGGTCTGTTTACATGGCATTACACAAAGTTCTGTGCTAAGGCAAAAATTTAATCTCTTTCCAACACAGGAATGGAAGAAGACTATTAGCTACTGGTTTTGAGCCATTTCCAAACCATCAGGAGTAAATGGGACTCCAGAGAATTCTCTGGAATAGGAAACATTTGAAGTGAAAACCACCTCCCTTCAGCTGTTTGCAGAGATGCATCTCTGAAAGTCTATATGCAACATCTCTCTAATTTCTCTTTATCCATGTCTAAAGCTTCCTGTCTGCCTGCTGAAGGCCATTTGACAAGAGAAGCAGAGAAGCAGCATTTGTAATATCTGTTTAATGTAACCAGAGGAGAATCTTATGGTTTGTAATATGCATTATGAATCTTAGAAAGAAAATGTAAAGCCAGATTGCAGATTAAACAGGCAAGCAATGTAGCTAATCAAACTGTGAATCTTGTGATGTTTACTTGAGCATCATGTTCAATTCTGAATCAGAAATCCTAATCAATAAATACCACAGACTGGTCAGGATCCATCTGCATTCTTGTAATTAGGTTAAATTATAGGGTAGTGCTCTGCTTGTAAGGTTGTTGTGAGACCCTGTTAACTGGACAGCTTTGACTATATGTAATCGGTCAGGGGAGTACTGTGAATTGGCCCGAATTGTAGCACACTGAGTTTTAAATGCGACCTGTTAAACGGTTGATTTGCTTTCATGATTGTTGTGGTTTAACCCCAGTCTGTAACGAAGCACCACAGAGCTGCTCGTTCACCCCACCCGCCCAGTGGGATCGGGGAGAGAATCGGAAAAAAAAGTAAAACTTGTGGGTTGAGATAAAGGCAGTTTAATAGGACAGCAGAGGAAGAGAAAATAATAATAATAGTAATAATAGAACATACAAAACAAGTGATGCACTATGCAATTGCTCACCACCCACTGACCGATGCCCAGCCAGTCCCCGAGCAGCGATCGCTGCCCCCTGGCCAACTCCCCCCAGTTTATATACTGAGCATGACGTCATATGGTATGGAATAGCCCTTTGGCCAGTTTGGGTCAGCTGTCCTGGCTGTGCCCCCTCCCAGCTTCTTGTGCACCTGGTAGAGCATGGGAAGCTGAAAAGTCCTTGACTAAGGTAAGCACTACCTGGCAACAACTAAAACATCACTGCCTTATCAACATTATTCTCATCTTAAATCCTAAACCACAGGCACTATGCCAGCTACTAGGAAGAAAATTAACTCTATCCCAGCCCAAACCAGGACAGTGTCCACCCCTTATTCCATACTATCCACATCATGTTCAGGTCCTGCACTATCCAATACGTCCTCATTAACCACCACTCCCCTTCCCATCCTTTGATATAATACACAGATATCATTCCCCTAGTCTATGGACGACCCCTGTAAAATGTCTGTAAAATGTCCACAAAACGCCCATTGAATTCATTTAGTCCATGACTTTGGGCTCCATCTCTTACGGTGGTCACTGAGAACAGGAGGGGTGGTGTGTTGCTGGGAGTTATTGAGCACCAAAGCTGCCTCAGGTCAGGTCACTGCTGCACCTGCACTGTTTCTTGTAAGGCTTGTCCTCCATTGGTTCGGGTGGTTCCTGCTATAGTAATTCCTATAACATGAAACTCAAAACATGGGTTACAACATTTTAAAGGTATATCTATTACAATCTCCACCTCTGGTCCCTTTGGGACAGGTTATAGGGTTTAATATTGTAATGAACTCCTCCCCTTGCTCCTAGCCTGGCTAGCAACAAGGGGTTCATGCTATAGTAATTCCCATACCATGCAACTCAAATCCCAGGTTACAACAATTTAAAGGTATTTCCATTACAGTCTCCACCCCTGGTCCCTTTGGACCAGACCATCAGGTTTAACATTACAATGAACTCCTCTTCTTGTCCCTGCTCTGGCTTGGACTTATCCACAGGCTGTGGTCCCTTAGGAGAGTACCTCCTCTAAGTGGAGCCTTATCTATGTGCCACAGTCTCTTCAGGGGTATACCTGCTGCAGCATAGACTTATCCACAGCCACAGTTACTTTGAGGTGCACCTGTTCCAGGGTGGCCGTACCAACAGCCACAGTCCCTTCAGGAGTGAACATGCTCCAACATGGACTCGCCCATGGCTACAGTCCCTCCAGGGGCGTACCTGCTCTGTTGTAGGTTTATCCATGGCCACATGCTTTGAGGTGTTCCAGCCTGACCTCATGCACAGCCACTGATCCTTCAAGGTGTACCTGCTGCAGTGTGAACTTACCCTTGGGTCACAATCCCATCAGAGGTATACCTGCTGTGGCACAGACATAACCACAGCCACAGATGCTTCGAGATGTACCTGCTTTGGTGTGGGCTTATCCACAGCCACAGACACTGTGGGGTGTCCTGCTCCCATGTGGACTCATCCACAGGTCACAGCCTCTTCGACTCAAGTTCACAATGGAGTTCCGGCCTGTCCAGTACAGCAGCACAGAAACAGCAGCAATGCCCTGGCCATCTGCCAGCCCAGGCACATTGCCATTGCTGTTATCGAAATGTTCCCAGGCACAGCAGAGTATGATGGTAAGCAGTACAGTAAGCAGTGAAGGCAAAAAGCAGCCACTAACGAGCGCTAGACTAATATACAGTAAAGCAAGCAAGCCCCATGGCATGCACAGGAGCCTGCCAATTAATAGCTGAACAGCACTAACAGCTATAAATTCAATCTAGCGTTCTAATCAAACCTGTCATTTTCTCGAATGCTTTGAGCCCCACGTTGGGTGCCAAAAAGGACTGTTGTGGTTTAACCCTAGTCAGCAACTAAGCACCACACACCCACTTGCTTACCCTCCCCACCCCAGTGGGAGAGGGGAGAGAATCAGAAAAAAAAGTAAAACCTATGTTTTGAGATAAAGATCATTTAATAGAACAGCAGAAGAGAAAATAATAGTAGTAATAATAATAATGATAAAAGAATATACAAAACAAGTGATGCACAATGCAATTGCTCACCACCCACTGACCGATGCCCAGCCAGTCTCGGAGCAGCAATCACTGCCCCCTGGCCAACTCCCCCCAGTTTATATACTGAGCATGACGTCATATGGTATGGAATAGCCCTTTGGCCAGTTTGGGTCAGCTGTCCTGGCTGTGCCCCCTCCCAGCTTCTTGTGCACCTGGCAGAGCATGGGAAGCTGAAAAGTCCTTGACGAAGGTAAGCACTACCTAGCAACAACTAAAACATCAGTGTGTTATCAGCATTCTTCTCACCCTAAATCAAAAATACAGCACTATGCCAGCTACTAGGAAGAAAATTAACTCTACCCCAGCCGACACCAGGACAATGATATAACTGGTTTGATCCATTACACTTGTTTCTTATCTTTTATTCCACAGTCTGCTGCTTTCTTTTAGATTTCCTTACTATAGGTACCAAATTGGTGTGATGGACTGTCACCTCTCTTCACCTGACTTGAGTGCAAATCATGTCATTATGCATAGGAACTTGCTGGTAGCCAGCTAAATAATTACGAGTGCTATTATCACTGACAAGAGTTGCATGCTGCAGCAAAATATTGTGATAATTGTAAAAACATTGAGAAAGGGGTTTTGAGGTTTTGATTATTTCTTAGTTTAGTACGGTGACAATATACCAAGGAATCCAGTGTTTGAAGTCCTGACATCTACCACTGGCCTCTGTGAAAGTTGAATCAGATGGAAACCGATGAAGGACCTCTAGATTTGCCTCAGTTATAATTACTAGTAACAGTAAATGAGAAGGTGCACTGCCCCATTCAGGACCCAGGTCCCTATGGCCAGTTGTGTTGTGGGTAGGTGCAGGTGGTCTCTGATGCAATTTGTAGAACGAAGTCTGGCTGCTGGCAGGCCAGGTGGTTGTGCTCTGCCAGAAAAGAGGCTTGGTCTCTTTCCTCTTGAAAGCCACCTGGGTGTAGCACTGAAACCTCCTAGATCAGGATTTACTTTCTGAGGGTGCTTATGTGGCTGTGTTGGCATTTCTTGATAACAGCTTCCTGCCTGGTGAACACTGCATGCTTTGGCCTGTATTTCAAGGAGAGAACACCCATGCTAACTAACAGGTGTTAAATTTTGAAAGCCGATGAGAAGCCACAGACAAATAAAAAAAATCAGAAAAAGAAATTACTCTCTTAGGAGCTCTGAACACCAGTGAGGAAATGTGTGGAAGGAACATCTGTCTCTTCATAAATGTGGGGGGGAAAAAAAAAATCTTCCCTTCCAGAAGAATGTCCTGGTTGGGAAGGCAAGTCATATTTTGCTGGAGGAGACAAAGGAAGAGAGAAGAAAAAGACTGAGGCCAAGGAAGGACAAGGTTGATACAGCAAGGGCAAGGACTCTTCAGTCACGCTTTTTGCATGGCCCATCTTTTTTCTTTCAGAAAGTCCCTTGTGAACCTGGCTTTTGCTTGTTCAATCTGTCACTCTTGGTGGCAGCCACAGTACAAAAGCAACAATAGTCTTTAGCAGGCAATACTCTTTTAGCATGGATTTCTGCCAGCAGCAGTCAACAGAAGGGCTTCTCTGAACTACTTAGCTGGTAAGCAGCACCTTTACATAACCTTTAGTCAGTTAATGATACATTAATATTCAACAGATGATTTAATGAACTTTACTGGCTTCTCAAACATAAACAGTAGTGATGGTGAGAACTGTGNNNGTCCTGGTTGGGAAGGCAAGTCATATTTTGCTGGAGGAGACAAAGGAAGAGAGAAGAAAAAGACTGAGGCCAAGGAAGGACAAGGTTGATACAGCAAGGGCAAGGACTCTTCAGTCACGCTTTTTGCATGGCCCATCTTTTTTCTTTCAGAAAGTCCCTTGTGAACCTGGCTTTTGCTTGTTCAATCTGTCACTCTTGGTGGCAGCCACAGTACAAAAGCAACAATAGTCTTTAGCAGGCAATACTCTTTTAGCATGGATTTCTGCCAGCAGCAGTCAACAGAAGGGCTTCTCTGAACTACTTAGCTGGTAAGCAGCACCTTTACATAACCTTTAGTCAGTTAATGATACATTAATATTCAACAGATGATTTAATGAACTTTACTGGCTTCTCAAACATAAACAGTAGTGATGGTGAGAACTGTGTGTTTCATGAAGGGAGGGCTTAGCTCAGTCAAATGGAATTGAGTGGAGCTAGTTTCTTGTTTGCTCTCACGAGTTTCTCAGAGGCCCCAAAATATGCATGTTAGACTTCCACACAGATAGTGTAAATATGCAAATATCTGTTTCTCCAACAATGATGAGGAAAATTATGTTAGTCTGTGCATTGACCCCATGCAGGTTGGATTACATCAACCTCACTATACATTGGTCTGATGACTTCCTACACTGATTATGACTCTTTCAAAACTCTGTCTGGGGCGTATAAACAAATTAAAATTGCTCAGCTAATTTCTTCCCTGCTGAGAGCACTGTACAGGTTTCTGCTATGCGTCTGAACTGTTTCAAACATTTACCTTCTTGCCTACCCCAATCTTGCAGGGATGGTACCTGCACAGCACTGCAAACTCTTAACTCCTCACATTTGTCATCCTGCTCAATAGCTAGCTTGGAAGAAGCTGCTGATAGCTTCCAAAACCCTGCAAAACCTGCTGTGTAGACTTAGGTGTCTTACTTTAGGTACTGGTGTGGTTTGAATTGCCTTGATTGGTCAAGTTGGAAATTACTGAAGACAGAACAGGAATCCCTTCATTTCAGAAGCCAGTGGATGGAGTTTTATGTTTTAGGGTGCTTCTGCAGACTTTGCATTTCATTACTATTTGAGAACAGGGAACTTTTGGCAGCTATGGGGAGAGGGACAATTTTGTGGACTTAGCCTTTTGTAGGTTTGATCCTGTCTCAATGGAGAGCCTGGTTTGAGTGAGCTCCAAATTGTGGCTGTCTTGCCTTGTAAGTTGAACATTTTTCTTGCTTGTTTATTTTAGCATTCATAAAATCTTATGCTGTGTCAGTTTGATATTATGGAAACTGAATTCTCACATGTACAAAATCAAGCCCATCTGAGGCAATGATAATGTAAATAAGTTCTGCCCAAAATACTTGTACCAGGATCACTTTGAAGGTAATGAATAATGATTTATTATCCAGAATGTCCATTCAGTCCTTGGTTCATGCAGACAAGACTGTCTTTTACTTCTTTCAGTGGTACAGCATAATGGGGACTTAAAAATATTGTTCTGCTCCCCCCAGCAGTTCCGAAAGATGCCTGAAATCACAACATTGCATCATGTTGCCCTTCCTGTTACAACTGAATAAGCTCTAGGCTGGCAAGACAGTACAGAATGTCTAGCATGTAAATGATATCCAAGTTCAAGACTGCCTCATGTAAGTCAAATGATGTAGGCAAGAGCCTTAAACTGTGAGTGGAACCAGATGCTCTTTTGGTACTCATAGAGTTTACCTGCTGTCTGCACAACACAGTTGTATGAGGATCAAAGTGTTCAATGACTCAAATTTAGGAGTGGCTTTAGATCATCACTTTTGTTTACATTACTGAATTATTTTAACAGCAAGATCAGATGTTTGGCCATCTGTGCTTGGGTAGGAGGTTGTGACCTTTTCTTTCTCAAAATTAAGTTACACTAATAAGCTCTGTTTGAGCCTGTGCCCTGAGTTCATCTAGAAACGGAAGCAGGTGCTAAAAAAATTACTCAATTTCTTTAGTGCACTCTCAGGATGATAACCATTTTTTTTTGTTGTCTCATCTATTGTCAGTTATCTGGGGAGCATTTGAGATGTTTGGTTGGAGTTATAAAATATTTAAATAGTATTGAATCTAAGAGCTCGTCTTCCATACTATCATTGACTTAGAATCATAGAATGCACAGTACTGTTTTTCTCTCCTATCACAATAAAAGTCACTACTGGCAGGGCATTATGGATGATGGTGTCTTTGTTTTGATATTTGGTTCAACCGCTTTTAAAAATTATTCTAAAGGTGTTAAAGGTTGGGGCTGTCTGTTGAGACTATATATCTGGTGAGGCTTCAAGGTGTTGTATAGTATAAATGGGATAGTATATAACTTGTGGTTTCAATTCCTGACTGTGTAACCAGATTTTGGTGGCTTTTTTTTGTTTGTTTGTTTTTGTTAAAATTCTTACCTGTGAGTT
>VYZW01024726.1:4855-15612 GCA_013401315.1 Balaeniceps rex | reverse complement strand
CTAAACCTTCTTTGTGTTAAATAATTAAAGTGATTACGATGGTGCCATTGCAGTCTTTTATGAAGCAATAAGACAGCGGTCAAGCGGATAAACTGTGAGGCCAAAGGGAAGGAAAGGGTTTGTATGAATGTGATACCATGTGAACTACGCAGCTGGAGTGTTTGAATAAGCATGCGTATTTATTTCTTTGCTCGTTTAGAAGTGAATAGTTGTTTGTGCAGTGAACGCAAGATGACAAAGTACAAGGGTGTGCTGGTTTTGGCCGCGATGGAGTTAAATTTCTTCGTAGTAGCTGGCTTGGGGCTAGCAGCTGTATGGTGCTCAGCGGCTGGCCGCGGTTCAACCACAACACAGGGAGACAGCAGAAATTATTATGCTAGCGTGGCAAAGCACACCGCCCTAGAAAAGGCATCATATCATTCAGGTGGAGAAAAGTTTCCACTACAAATCCCACTGCCAGTTGTTCAGTGGCATAATAAATAAACTAATAAGGGAAAAAGTCCCACAGAGTGGCCACGACAACCACTCTCCTGAGAAAATTCTCCTCCGCTTTTGACTTCGGAGAAAAATAGTTCTGAATCATCCAGGAAAAGAAACTTTCCATACCTCTGTCATAATGAACTGAAAGTTAGAGTTAAAAGGAGATTATACCGAGGCATTCAAATCCTACTCTCTGATACGCTGAGGAGGAATGTCTGACTTAGTTGAAAACTATTTTTTTGCATCTAATTGCTGCCAGATGACGACTGTCTAGGCTGAGTTCATTCTGCAGAAAGCTGCTCTCAAGCATGTGCTTAAGCTGAGAGACACCGTGTCTAGGTGCTCAGAAGCAGATATTTCTAACTCATTTACTCATAATAATAATAATTTACTCTTAATAATACTCGTTTTTACATGAAGACATNATCTACTTCTTCCATTACGCAACTTACCCTAAAACCTAAAATCCCGTGTGTAAACTGGGCTAGTATCTTAATGAGAAATGTTTTGAATACCATCAACTGCTTAAGAAAATCATCTTTTCATTTCAGGCAACAAAAATGTATATGATGTGTATATCTGTTTCAGCTTACTCCTCTGAACCCACCAGGGGTTTCTTACTCACAGTATAAAATTCACCATGAGCATTAACCTTTACAGCACTGCATTCAAAGGATGTGCTATTCATCTGCTGGATCTGGCCTGCATTAATGTTGTTGATGAAGTCAGTATTTTTCAGATTTGATAGAAACTTGGAGTTCTGAGTGCTGATGACTGTCCTAGATTTCATGATGCTCTGGAGTCTTGGAGAATTTCACTTCAAACAGTTGTTGTGGGACCATCTAATTTTTTCCTTTCCTGAAAGAATGTCCTTCATGGACATCCTTGGAACTGGCTTGAGGCACTCTTGTGGCCTCCAGGTTCTAGGATGGACAGCTATGATTCAGCTTCTTCTTGAGCTGCTTCTTGGTTTTGAACAACGCTCATATTTCATGGTAGGAGTGTTTGCATTTCCAAGAACGATGACCCAAGCTTTTTAGGTACAATTTTAGTGCTTATTGGACACCAGATTTAGTTTCCTTGCTCTCATCTTGTTGCTAATTTCTAAAGAAACCTTCAGTTTCCTGATAAAATGCATGCAGATTTTAAGTATAAGATATAGTGATGAGTTTGCAGTTACTCTGTCAGCTGACAGACATTGTCAGATATAGTCTTGTCTCACTATTTACGGAGGCTCATTTCATCATGTCTACACAACTCTCAAATTCAAAAATCAGTTTTTCATTTCCAGCCTACTTCTAAAATAGTATTTTAGTTTATTCACCTTTCATATATGAAGTTAATTGTTGTCACATTTGTCAGTTATCATTTATTAAATTGCCTATACTCCATATGAAAACCTCAAAGGTCAGCTCTGAACTGTAATGTTTTTATCATATCAAGCAATGGTAGTAAACGGCAAACAGAAATGCTGAAAGATTTTTTAGTAACCTTAATAAACACGTTGGCTGCATCTTTGTTAACTAAAATAATGAGTAACTATAATGATATTTTGATCAGATATAGCCAAGCTGTTTGAATTGGGCAAACCACTGTAAAGCCATTTACTTCAAAGGCAACACTTCTAATTCTTCTCAATTCTCCTGCAAGCTGTGATGTTTATAACCAGACATGGTTGATGGTAGGAAAAACGTGTATATAATTGCATTTTTCTGTCAACAGGGAAATGTATTGGTAAAGAGGATGACTGAAACAGGAATTAAAAATAAAATATAATCTTCACAGAAGTTTAAGTTCAAATAATTAGCAAATTCACCTGACCCTCCTTGTATGTTCATGACCAATTAAGTATGAATTTTACCTGCTCTTGTCTGTCGATTGAGTCACAGTAAACCTCCTTAGTGTGCCCTATAAGCAAATAATCACACTAGCTTAACCTGTCATGGAGGTTATAAAGTTAAGATACACATACAGAAATGAGACACAAGACTTCACCTTATTCTTTTTATTCAAAATGGAACAGTGCTAACAGAGTTAATTTTCTTCATAGCAGCTTGTATGGTGCTGTGTTTTGAATTTGTGACCAAAACACTGTTGATAACACACCAACGTTTTAACTGTTGATGAGGCTTGCACAGCATCAAGGACTTCTTTGTGCCCCACGCTGCCCAGCCAGTGAGTAAGCTGAAGGTGAGAAAGAATCTGGGAGGGGACACAGCTGGGTCAGCTGACCCTAACTGACCAAAGGGGTATCCCATACCATATGATGTTGTGCTCAGCAGTAACAGCTGGGGGAAGCAGGAGGAAAGAGAGATGTTCGGAGTGATGGCGTTTGTCTTCCCAAGAAACCGTTAGACATGATGGAGCCTGCTCTCCTGGAGACGGCTGAACACCTGCCTGCCGATGGAAGTAGTGAAGAAATTCCTTATTTTGCTTTGCCTGTGCACACAGCTTTTGCTGTAGCTATTAAATTGTCTCTATCTTAATCCACGAGTTTTCACACTTTTACCCTTCCAATTCTCCTCCCCACCCTACCAGGGGGGAGTGAGCAAGCGGCTGGGTGGGGCTGAGCTACCTACCAGGGTTAAACAGCAACACAGAAACTCTGAGAAATTCACATCATTTCTGTGCATCTCTCTCAGGCTGCTGTTTAAAGAATTTTTAGAGATATAAACTGAAGATCTCACTCAAAACATCTCACAACCTGGTCAGTGACCAAAATCCAGGTTATTACTGAAGTGAAACATAAGCAACACAATGTTGAGAAACTAACCTTTTTTTCCTTTTCTTTATTTTCTAGCACATCACAGCTTAACAAGCGTGACAATTTGTGAAAAGCATCCAAAATTCGAAATGGCACTCTTTAATGAATTACATGTTTACTGAACACATACCAGACCAGTCAGCCTCTCCTCTGTGCCCAGTAGGATCATGGAACAGATCCTCCTGCAAGATATAGTGANGCTAGCACATCACGGCTTAACAAATGTGACCGTTTGTGAAAAGCGTCCAAAAATTGAAATGGCACTCTTGAATAAATTACGTGTTTACTGAACACATACCGGAACAGTCAGCTTCTCCTCTGTGCCCAGTAGGATCATGGAACAGATCCTCCTGGAAGATATAGTGAAACATACAGAAGACAGGGAGGTGATTAAAGACAGACAACATGGCTTTGACATTGGCAAATCATGCCTGACTAATCTAGTGGCCTTCTACGATGGAGTGACTGCGTCAGTGGAAAAGGGAAGAGCTACAGATGTCATCTACCTGGACTTTTCTAAGGCCTTTGACACGGTTCCCCACAACATTCTCGCAGCTAAATTGGAGAGATACGGGTTTGATGAATGGACTAGTAGATGGATAAGGAATTGGCTGGATGGCCACTTCGAAAGAGTTACAGTCAATGGCTCAAAGTCCAAGTGGAAATCAGTAACACGATCTATAATCTATGAAGAAGGAATAGAAACTAAGGAGCACCTGGGCTTACTGGAAAAGTTAGAAGGAACCACTGTGTTAAAGCATGAGCATTGATTTAGAAATTGATCAATGATTTTGTCCTCAGCTTTCCAAATCACAGAACTTCTTGAGGTTGGAGATTTACACTCTGCTAGTATAGACAGAGTTGTAACATCAGTATATGAAAATGTGAACTCCGGTCTCTCACATTCTGTAGAGGTAACTGCCCTGACCTGGTACAGGACCTCCACTTACAGTATCTAAACTTTTACAACTGGATGTTGAAAATCTAGTTTTCATGAGCTCCTAAATGATTGCAATTCTCTCTAACTACTCTCTAGTTGCTAACTTCAGTTGTCTCTTACCCGCTTAACAGAGGAAAATTAAACCACCAAAAAATGCATAGTTCATTGTTCTGCTGTTACATGGCTCCCAGCTGATCCTGAATGTGGAAGCACATAACTAGATTTCACTTAGCCTGGGACAGCAAGTTCTACCATTTGCAAAACACACAGATGTCTTTTTATGAGCAGAGATGTTGTACAAAATAAATTTTAACTATCTACATCAAAATCAGCCAATGAAAAAATTAATATGTACAGATAAGAGATATAGAACAATGACTCTGTTAAATTAAAAGGGGTTTTTTGTTGGGTTTGGGGCTTTTTTTATGTTTTTGAGACAAAGCAAAGCAGCTTTACATCACAAACTGAATAATGCAGCCTGAGATTAAAAAAATACTTGCAAAAGATAGATTACATTGAACTTTTGTGATCAAAAGAAATTTGGAGTGCTTTATACAGCATTTCCGTAGGATTTCAATGTCTGATTAGCATTGATACTGCATGTTCATCTCAAAATTAAAATTTCTAATTGAATTTGTTTGAAAAGTACTGAAATACTCAACTTTGGGGTGACATGAGCGACTACATCTGTCAGACCCATCGCAAGGCCTTCTGGAAGTGTTCTCTCTCCCTTATGAATGTCCCACACTGCAAAACACTACGGACATTGTCAGGTTTTCTGTGCAGGGAGAAGACGACTCTCTACAGTGTGTCATCAGATCCCTCTGAAGAGTGGCCACATGCCAGCACCCATGCAGGAAGAGCTCCCGGCCGCCCAGCCAAAAACAGCCCCCATCACCCCGTGGCATCCCCTCTGTCCTCTCTGCAGGGGATTCTGTCCCCAGATGAGCGGGCTGCGGGGACAGATGCCAAGGCTACTGTGGCTACTGTGCCCGAGGTCTAGGCAGAACTTTTCCAAAGACGAGAGCATCTCCTCGATCCCGTGCTGCCCTGGCTGCACCATGAGCTGGAGGCAATATATGGGGCCCAGTGGTGGCAGGCAAAGAGTGCAGAGGGCAGCATCCTGCATGCCCTGTGCGTCTGTGGTCTACATGAGGAGGTCATGGTCCAGATGCTGCAGGATTACCTTGGGGAATATACAGCACCACTGGTCCATGGCGTCATCCATATCATTGTGTGCCAGTGCAGTGAGGAGACCCAGAGGCTGCTGCAACCCCATGGTGCCAGGGTGGAGGACGACAGCCCTGTAGCCAGTTCCTGCTCCAGCAGTTCCAGCAGCTCCAGATGGGGAACTTCCAACTCCAGCCTGGCCTCTCCAGCAGCCCTGCAGGCTCTGATGAGCAGGACCAACCCAGCACGTCAGAGGACGCTCTCCGCAGGGGTCCCAGCAGCCCCCCACCTGCGCCCGTCACTGCAGAGC
The DNA here is from genome assembly GCA_013401315.1 of Balaeniceps rex. Taxonomy (NCBI): domain Eukaryota; kingdom Metazoa; phylum Chordata; class Aves; order Pelecaniformes; family Balaenicipitidae; genus Balaeniceps; species Balaeniceps rex. The sequence goes on along the minus strand of VYZW01024726.1, from coordinate 9,948 downwards.
AGGAGCAGCCCCAGGAGGAGCCATGGGAGGTGGCCGTGGCAGGTCCCTCTGCCCAGGGCTGCAGCCACAGGACAGGGACTGCTCACCTGGGGGGGCCCCGGCGCTGCCTGCAGAGGAGGGCCCCTGGCTCCCAGGACTCTCCCCAGTCCTGCAAGAGGCCGCCCCGCCAGCAGCACTAGCAGGGCTCCATCAAGTTTTTATTCAAGAAAAAGGAAATAAACTCCTATTTCCCTGACACAGTCTCTCAGTGCTGCTTTCTCCCCCTTCTCTTGGTGCGTATCTTTGCCCCCCAGGCCCCAGCTTTGACCAAGGGTCCCCGGAGCCCCAGGGCCATCTTGGCAGCGGCTCCTCACGCCGGAAATCCTCCTGCAGCCACGACAATGGAAGAGGTTCTGAAAAAGCATCAGGGGGATGCTTATAGAGGAGTAATGAGTGAAGGATTGACCAGGCATTCCTCATCAAGAAGAGGAAAACTCTGATAATGCCCAACACAATTTCTGCATAATGCATGAGTGAAAAATGTACAGTTTGCTGGTGTAGAATCAGAGGAAACATATAACCCGATGAAGAATTATTTGATCGGGGCGGGGGAAAAAGACCTATGCATTGATGTAAAAATGAGTATTATTAAAGGAGGGCAGGAAGAAAGGGAAAGGTACAGCAAATCAGGGGTAGGAAAAGGAGGTAATACCAGAAGCACTGTTCAAAATCCATAATACACATGGATTTCGCAGGCATGTTTAAAATGAAGGAATAAACAACAAAACCAAACCAAACCAACCAACCAACCAAACAAATAAATCACCAACACCCAGAAAAAAATATATATGTGGTGTTCTTTAAAACCTTGGAAACCTTTTTCAGACACGTTCAGTTTGTATTTTGGCTGATCCTTTTGTTGGAGAGCAGGAAGAAATTCCTAAAGGCAGTTGAAGAAGGAAGGAAAAAGTAATAGCATTTAGCACATCATCTTTTTGTTTCTGATGTTTCTCTGAAATCCCTAATACAGGTAATTCCGAACACTGGGAAGGTTAGCGTGTGGGATACACTGGAAAATTTGTACCCTTGAGACCTATTTGTAGCAAGCAGCAAGCACAGTAACTAAACAGGCAGTCGCTGTTCTGCCACGTGCTCCTGGCAGTTGACCCTGTGTTGGCTTAACTGATAAAGCGGGCTGCTGCGAGCCTCCGTGGTCACCCTGTTAGATGTGTCTGAGCCATCTGCAGACACGTTTCAGCCCACAAGAGCCTGGATGGCAAGAAAGTGCTCCCAGGAGGTTGGAGGGGACCTCAGCTGGCGAACAGCCTCACACAGGTGAGATGCGGAACGGGAGTGAGGGAACAGCTCGGGAGGTACCCCTCGCTGTTCCCCCAGGAAAAAGCAAAGGGTGGGAAAAGAGGTGAAGAGTAACACACTCCAAAGTCTAGCTCTGCAGTGATGCATACCGACCTTCCTTGCTCACTCTGCTGGCCCTCATAAGAAACCACATATTTGAGGCAAAGGCTCTCGTGCTTCGCCCAACCTCTGGTACCAATATCCCACCTTAGAAGGTCAAAGTCATTCTGGAACGGACTGAGTGTTTTTCACCAGTGTTTTTCACCAGTGTTTTTCACCAGTGTTCTTTGTGACAGAAAATGTAGTTTCCTCAAAAATACACTTCACCTGGAGGAAAAAGGGATTTCGTTGCAACACTAAAATATTTAGGAAAATCCAAATAAATGTTTCATTTTGGGTGGAAAAAACTTAGTCTGGGTCTTCCAGTGCTGCTGTAGTGTTACGCAGGGTGGGACACCCCAAAGTTGTCACCCCAAAGTTGAGCATTTCAGTACTTTTCACGCACATTCAATTAGAAATTTTAATTTTGAGATGGACATGCAGTATCGATGCTAATCGGAAGTTGAAATCCTACAGAAATTAGGCAGGAAACACACTGCTTAATTGAAATAAACATAATTGAAATGTGCTGTCGTTTTGCTGACATGCACAGGTTACTCTGTTGACAAGGAAGGTTTTAGTGCCCTTATTCACAAGCAGGGGAGGAAACTAATGTAACAATATTTCTGCTAATTCAGACTGTTTAAATGAAGATTGAAGTGCAAAGGTAAATTGTGATTATGGTATAACTGTTGTAATAAGTGGTAATGCCAGCTTAATGGAAGTGGTGTGGGGAGCCATTAAGGACTAACTTATGCACAGCACAACTCCTTTTACCTGTGGAACTAGAGCTGAGGGAAGCTTTGGACTAAAGCTAACAAGGAACTGTGCTGAAAAAGAAAGCCTTAGGCCAAGGCTTAGCTCCTATTGGGATTGCTAGTAAGCCAATTATAGAGGAAAGACACTCTGGGATGGTAATTCAGGGGCTCACCTGGTCAGTGCTGGAATGCTAGCACATCTAGTTTATTTTTGCCCTGATTTAGCCTCACTTTGCCCACACTGAGAGGGAAGGTCATCCTCTGGCCTGCTTAAAACATTGTGCAAATGAAGGTAGCAGCTGCTGAAACCTGTAATATTCATCAGCACAAGATGCTGAGCTTTCCCAGTAGGCATTAATCTTAAGAAAATCTGATCATAAGAAAAGTTACTTGGTTTGTGAGTTTATTGACACTGTGCCTATTCTACTGTGACTTTAGGTCATTTTTCCTTATGATAGTCAGATGTTCACCTGAAGCAGATATTCTACTTTTAACAAAGGACGCTCCACATCACCCACAGGTAGAACTTCTTGTGACACTTCTCTTCTAGGTTTATCCAGTTTGTGTTCTGCATCCTCACACTGAGGCAGAATTCCTCATTTGGGCCTCTGAGAGAACTTTTTTAAAAGATTCTCTCAAAATATTTCAAATAACAGAAGCTGCCTCTTCATTTTACCTGATTTAGGTAAATCAGTCAAGTTGAGATGATTTGGAAAACACTAAAGAATGAAAACCATTATTATTAACATATTTGGTGAATAATTAATTAATTACTTTGTCTTACAGTAAAAGGATAGATGAGTTTGGGTTAAAACAATGGACTAGGACTCCAGAGATCTAGATTTGAGTACTGTCTCTGGTACAGCAATCCAGTTCTGACCTTGGGTTTTTAGTCTTTTCATCTGTGCATCTCAGTTCCCATCTGTTTACTTTCAGAAAAGTGAAGAATGAGGGCATGATTGCATGAGAAATTCTGTTACTATGGTAATGGATGCCACAAAAAAAGCCTATTAATAAATATTTGAAAAATCTGCAGCCACCTCCTTACCATCTCCTCAATAAATCCTACCCCTCCCACTCCATATTATTTTGCATTAGTATTTTAAGGAAAGGTATGTACATTTCAAATGTTGGGCTTTATATAAGGCAATTGCATCATCTATATACACTAGATCATGGGAGGAAAATAAAGTATTTGTGGGTTTTATAGAATATTATAGACATGCCTTACTCAGATATAAACACAACAATAAAGAAACATAGCAATTCTTCATATACATGCCTTTTTTTTTTTTTTTAGGAAGACGAAGTAATCCTTAATTAGTAAGGATCAATTATTTCTTATTTCCAAAATATAACTCCATTTTTTGTTAACTCTTGTGCATTCAAAAGGATTATTCAAGCTAAACAACATGTGGATAAGGTGTGTAAGGAAGAAAAAGAATATTGAATCATGTGAGATACAAATTTCCTATTTTTCTTAGGCTATTTCACAGGGCTTTGTGCACTGATGTTTGCATTGGATAGACAGAGATGAAACATCCATAAGTCACTTTCAATTTGTATCTGGTAACAGTGGCCAGTGGTTGCAGTAAACCATGGCTGAAGTAATAGCATTTATTTGGCATGAGCGAGCAGCTATCCCCACTGCTAAATTTGTTCAATAAATTTGTAGAACTCTGGCCATGTCACGCTAACATATATGGGCATTTCAATTAGACCTGTCCTATAGAGATTAATACAAAACAAATACTACTCTGTGTTTAAATGAAGACACTGGCTAAATGATACCGGTTGTTATTGGTATAAATCTAGCCATTCAGGAGAGGAGATGTTAGTTTAAATCCATCTCAGGTAACATTGCAATGAGCACTGTGGGTGTTCGCAGCACCTCAGCTTAGCTTTTCAAACTGTAACAGCTGCAAAACATTCGGTTTATCTCAAAAGAGTCTGGTATTAAAGTTATATCTTAATGTCAGAGCAACATAATTGGACCTAGTTGAGTATCATTATTGTTTAAGGCCATTCCATGTTCCAGTTGCAGTAATGTGCAACTGAATATACATTTACATAACCATAAGATAGTAAATTCATTGATCAATGAAAACTCCTTTAGGGTTGCTTGGAGAAGAATTACTAGTGTTCTAAAATACATTTACTAAAAACTTTATAACTGTGAGCAATAACATGGGCTTGTTTGATTATAGAAAAAAGCAAACAAATACTTTAATTTCACACTAGATCCTCTAGTCTTAATAAATTATTAAAAAACTCATATAAAAGATTTTTAATTTTTTTCAGTGATGGACATCTCTCTGTCATGTCTGACCTATTATGTCCAGAGCTGGTAAAACCTGGGGAAAAAATTAAAACTACATCTACAACTTTTCTGGGTTTAGGTTTATAGAATCATAGAATCATTTGGTTGGAAAAGACCTTTAAGATCATCGAGTCCAACCTTACCTGTGCACTACTAAACCATGTCCCTAAGCACCTCGTCTACCCGTCTTTTAAATACCTCCAGGGATGGTGACTCGACCACTTCCCTGGGCAGCCTGTTCCAATACTTGACAACCCTTTCTGTGAAGAAGTTTTTCCTAATATCCAATCTAAACCTCCCCTGGCGCAACTTGAGGCCATTGCCTCTCGTCCTATCACTTTCTAGTTAGGAGAAGAGACCAACAGCCACCTCGCTACAACCTTGTTTCAGGTAGTTGTAGAGAGTGATAAGGTCTCCCCTCAGCCTCCTCTTCTCCAGCCTAAACAACCCCAGTTCCCTCAGCCGCTCCTTATAAGACTTGCTCTCCAGACCCTTCACCAGCTTCGTTGCCCTTCTCTGGACACACTCCAGCAACTCAATGTCCTTCTTGTACTGAGGGGCCCAAAACTGAACACAGTACT
>VYZW01024725.1:4754-16084 GCA_013401315.1 Balaeniceps rex | reverse complement strand
AATGCTTTTACTTTACCACTGCTACAACCCAGTTCCAATACATGATCAACTAAACATAAAAAAAAAGGTGCAGAAGTCCATGTTACAATGTCTCTCCATGGACATGTGCTGGACAAATTACGAATCCCAGATATACCAGTTTAACTTTGGACTAATATTCTTATCTTTGCCTTGTAGATTCAAACTGGTTTTTACCAGGCAGAATGCTGCTTGGAGTTCAGAGGTATTTGCCTAATGGTGGATACAAATGCTGACGGTGGGATGAGACAGAAATGCACTACAAAAACCTGTTTTGTTAATAGCCAACTAAAAATACATTTAAGCATCCATGCTACTAATGTGCTTTATTCAGTAATAAAGCTAGGTTCCCTACATGACCCTGGTCACATACTAAGTTAGAAAACACATAAAATTTAGAGAGAAATGATGTGTAAGTGAAGTTTAGAACATAACAGCACATCTACAGCTAGCTTGTGTTATGTTCTTATTTGGAAATACAAGCATATTCATTTGGTGTCTCCAGGATCCATCTAATAGCTTAATTTTTTGCTGTGCCCTAAAACAAAACTCTTGAGGTATTTCTGGTTATAGTCAAACCTCAGTGTCATGTCCCTGGAAGAGCTATACATAGTTTTGCAGAATCCATAAATACAGACACATTCTATGTAAGCAATTTAACATTAGATATTCCAAGTTATCAATTTTTTTGTGTGACAGTATTTCATCTGAATGTACGATACTCATTTCAGATCATCGTAACAAACTAAGAAGCTTTATTTCCTCAGCAGCAGTTCAGACAGCTGTTCACACAGCTCTCAACTTCTTATGAGTTAAAAATCACTTACCTCACTCCAGTTGCCTACTATCCAGTAGGCATCACCAGGCAAATTGTTGGATGTTATTAGGTGGCTGTTTGGTGTGACATTCGTCAAAACCCCCTCAGATGTTGCACTTTGGTTCCTGAGAACACGCTTGAGAGCTGATGATTGTGTGCTGGAGGTTATGGTGTCAAGTAGCTTCATTTCTCTTCTGTTGTCAGTCTGGTCTCTTGGTACATGACCAAACACTGTGGGCATTACTGTAACAGATGCTTCTTGGGTAGTTACTTCTACAACAGGCACATCAACTGGCAGACTGATATAGTTTGCTGTTGTTGGAAATGCCAGTCCTTGTGCTNCTTCTGGTTCTTGGTGATGAGATGCAGGGGTGGGCTGGGAACTCACAGTCTCATTTCGAAGGACAGGAGAGCTGGTATCTAGGGTTGTGCTCCTGGTTCTGATTTCAGGATTGAGTTCTGTGCTGTAAAGGAGATCAACCGGTTTCTCACTGCCTCCAATTGACCCATCAATGTCATCAGAGTCTTCAGTTAAGTAATCATAGCTGGAAGTTATTTCTGGACTACTGGTAAAAGAGGAGACAGGAGTGTCCTCACTTCTTTGCACCTCACTTTCTACAGTAGAAACTGTCTCCCTTTCCGAAATATTTTCAGCATGCCTTATCATTTCAGTACTTAAGCTATTATGAAAAGGCCATGAAGTAGTATTTTGGTGTGAACTATTTTCAGTAGAAACAACCAGATAATTGTAAACATCACTTGGTCCAGCAAAATTATTTTGTAATGTTTTGTTGTCTGTTCCTTTTTTTTCTGAGACATTACCCAAACCAGAAGATGTAGGCAAACAGGGAGTTACACTTTCAGGCTTGGGTATTTTTGTTGTTGTATGGGACCTCGGGCTTGGTATGGGTATTCTGTGAGGAGGACTCTGTTTGGGATTAGTATTTGTTTTTCTGATTATGATCCTTCCTCTTCTGGGTGCCAGTGGGGGTATCAGAAATCTTCCAGCAGAAGGACATTGCTGGAGACCACACAGGGCTTTAGAGTTTGGTCTCTTGGAAGTATCACATGGCTCATCATTATTTTTGGCACAAGTGACATTACGAGTCCTTATTCCACCACCACAAGTAACTGTGCACTGCAAAAGAAACAGAATTAATATGTCTCCCCTCTTCATTCTGCTGCACATATCAATAAAAATAAGTACTAAATGGCATCTGGGTATAATAAAGAAGCATCATTATAAATAATCAGTAACAAAGCTTTTTCTGAGGAACAAGCCCTTCATTCTAGTGATGTTCTGCTATCATGAAGCTCTTTCCAAGTTTTTGGAACAGTAAATGTCACACTGGGGAAACAGCAGTGGAAAAAACACTATACAATAAAGGCAAAATATGAAAGTAATATGCCAGAATTTGATTTCTTCAGTGAATCACAAAAGTTCTTTAGCCAATACCTTTTCCACCAGGGTTATAAAAAACAGACTAAAAACCTGTCATCAAAAACATCTGACTGGCTCTGTGCTGGCTACTCACAGTGCCACAAACCCGCTGTGATCATCCATGCAGCTCACAGATCCTTGCTGACTTTATGAAATGGATTTTTCATTCAGTCTTAGTGCAACCACCACATGCTGCCAGGGCTGCTAGCATGTCTCTCCTAAATACAGGCTACTGAAAGTAATTAACCTATCTGGCTTCTATTTAAAATGGAAGCACTGTTGTATATAAAGCGTGCTGGAAGCTAAGGAGACCCAGTTTTTCTGTGATGTTTTTCATCCTCAACGCCACAGGCACAGCCATTCCTTCAGCAGCTGTCCCTCCACTGAGGACTTTCTGAAATTTCAACACACCTCTCCGGTTTGAGGTACTAAGGCTGGATGACTGGTTGGGTATGAATGGAGATGTTACATACAACCTACTGGAAGAAGTCTTCCTAATGCGAAGGAGCCTGACCTAATTCCGCTGGCTTAAACCAGGTGCTCAACATGAAGTGATGAACACTCCTATTGCCAGCACTCTAAAACCCCTGGAATATCTAACCCTTTTTACAGCTAGTCTAGGTCACAGGGCAGTAGAAACACCAGTGACCTTGTGTTACTGGGGCGCTCTCTGTTGTTAACACCTGTAAAACACCGTCAGCTCTGCAGCAACACGAGCAGGGAGGAAAGCAGAGTAACCTCAGAGTAGGTACATTCATTAGCTATTCTCCCTGTCCTCCTTGCAGTTCAAGCTGTATAGCACATTTAAAGTAATCAGAGCTACGCAAGTTTATATCAGCCACAATTTGACCTCTGAAGTTATTCAGTAAAAAATTTTGCTTGTTGAAAAAGATAGCAACTACTAACACTACGTTGTTGCTTACACAGAAACACAACACACTTATTTTGTCAGACTTTGCCACTTGGATAATTTAGATTAGCATTCGTGTGAGTTAAAAGGAACATCCAACCTCATTAAATTTGGGGGTAATGGCTGTCTCCCAGAATTAGCTTTGAAAATCTCTGCTTTAGATTACAGCCACGTACTAAAAAGAGATTTCAGAATGGCTACAACATTCTAACCTCATTATCTGCCTAATTAAGTACATTCAGTTTATAAGATACAGAATGATTTTCTAACAGCCAGATAAGTTCAGACCACAAGGAAGTTCTGCCTGCGTAAAATCTCTCCCTTACGTTCACCAGTTAAGAACATTCTGCAGTTACAAGTCTCCTGACAATCCTGTCATTTGTGCAGGAGAAACAGTCTGTCTTATGCACTGTCTCCAATTTCTACAGGTGCAGAAATTTACTTTTGTCAGTAACTTGCAAATATAATCCAACGACACAAGAGCACAGGCTGTATTCTGTAACAGCATGCTACTTCTATATAATCGTACTGCTAGCCATGTAATCCCAGTCTATTTTTTCCCAGGCAGTTAAAACATGGTGGCTACTCAATTCACAAAACAATCAATATTCAGTGATGATTGTTTGTGAGCAGCATAAATGGAATTAATACTGTCACGAAATTCTATTAGCTCATTATCTGAATCTGCTCTCAAACACAATAGTGAGTTTGGTAAAAAAAATAAGTTAGGAGAAAGAAAGGAGTTTTCAAAAAGGGCACAGAATAGAACAGAATAGAATATTTTCAGTTGGAAGGGACCTACAACTATCATCCAGTCCAACTGCCTGACCACTTCAGGGCTGACCAAAAGTTAAAGCATGTTATTAAGGGCATTGTCCAAATGCCCCTTAAGCACTGACAGGCCTGGGGCATCGACCACATCTCTAGAAAGCTTGTTCCAGTGTTTGACCACCCTCTCGGGAAAGAAATGCTTCCTAATGCCCAGTCTAAACCTCCCCTGGCGTGGCTTTGAACCATTCTCATGCATCCTGTCACTGGATACCAGGGAGAAGAGATCAGCACCTCCACGTCCACGTCCCCTCCTCAGGAAGCTCTAGAGAGCAATGAGGTCACCCTTCAACCTCCTTTTCTCCAAACTAGACAAACCCAAAGTCTTCAGCCACTCTTCACAGGACATGCCCTCCAGCCCTTTCACCAGCTTTGTCACCCTCCTCTGGACCTTCACATCCTTCTTAAATTGTGGGGCCCAGAACTGCACACAGCGCTCAAGCTGGGGCTGCACCAACGCTGAACACAGCGAGATAGTCACCTCTTTTGACCGTCTGGCCATGCTGTGTTTGACGCACCCCAGGATGCGGTTTGCCCTCTGGGCTGCCAGGGCACACTGCTGACTCACATTGAGCCTGCTGTCGACCAGCACCCCCAGATCCCTTCCTGCGGGGCTGCTCTCCCAATCTATACTTATGTCTGGCACTATTCCATCCCAGATGCAGAATCCAGCATTTGTTCTTGTTAAATTTCATCCCATTAATCATTGCCCAATGCTCCAATCTATCCAGATCCCTCTGCAAGGCCTCTTGTTGCTGAAGAGAGTCCCAGTTTGGGATCATCAGCAAACTTACTAATGCTGCATTCAACTCCTGCATCCAGATCATTGGTCTTGGAAGTTTTGCAAAACTTAGTAAACTTCATTTTTATTGACACCTGAAATAGAAAATACTTGTTGTGCGTTTGTCGTTATAATTGTCAGCTACACTGATAGCTAAACGGCCTATTTGTGAGGTGAACCATGAGCAAGTTGTACTACAACAGAATCAGAATAAAATAATTTTAAAATTTCACATGACTCAAAACCTGTGTCTCCCCACTCCAGAAGTATCTTAGTGCGTTTGTAGTTTTCATGGAGAAACAGACTGCTCCACATGTTTGGGACCCTGAACTCTCCTTGCCTTCAATGGAAAGTGAAGTTGTGAAACACTGTAGGTACTAGCATCTTAATCTAAAGAAAGCTAAGAAGCATGAGGTCCACAGATTAGAACCTATGACAAAGCACATCAAATGAGCGCTCCCTACTAATTCTAACAAACATTGCAGAATATGTTGCAGTATGTTTAAACAAATTTAGTATACGGCAGTCATCATTTTGATGACCTCACATTCTGCAGTTCATCAGCTGCTAGTGAAATAACTGCACAATATTTAATTAACTCTTGAAGGATACACAGGTATTTTACTGTTTGTTAGGCCTTCAGATTAATACTAGAAGTAAGAAGCTTGCATGCTGTGGCAAAACCAGCAGAGCTATGAATGAGAGAGATATAAATGCAAAGAATGTAAAAATGCTTCTTTGTAGGCCTACAGACAGGACACAGAGCCTCCCCCCATCTGGTCCACAGCAGTAATGAGTATTACACAGATTTTTAGCACACAAGCATGCTCTGTTCTACACTCCCAAAAGCTCAGCAAGCCAAACCCCTAGAAACAGTTAATAGGCAATACTTGCTGAGGTCTTTAGCAAGCAGGGCAGCTTTCAGTCTTCTGCACAAAGGATTTGTGAAGACATGTTAACAAAAAAAATTAAAAAAAAAAAAAAGGCAAAAAAGCAGGTCCTTGGTCCTCTCTGCTGACTATAATAGTAATTTTGAAAAAAAAAGTTCAATATTACAGTTGACACAAATTTACCTCAGTCCAGTTGCTCACTGTCCAGTCAGACGGGCACAAGACATCTCTGTTGCACGACAGATGGGTCTTTGGTTTAAGCAGGTGCTGGCACTCTGTGGCAGCCAGTGCCTGCTCATCAGATCCCACTGTCTGGATGCAAAGAACAGTTCGCTTCTTCTGGCCTGTTGGACCACATGTGGTCGAACATTTCTGCCATTCTCCTGCCCACCATCTGAAAACCATGGGGGTAAGAACCATCAGAAAACAATCCATCACAAACATATTAAGGAAAAGGTCAGAGACTACAAGAAAAAGAACCAGTAATTTAAGTTCTGGGCTCAGATATACACTTTTCATATTAAGACCAGATCACTCACGCTTTCCCAACTGCCCTGTGTTCCAGTATCAGCCAGTCACTGAAAGATGCTGATTCCCAGACAGCAGTAGGCACCGATTGTTATGTGTCTACAACATGTAAGGATCCACTGAGTAGATGGTCTTTCAAATCCAAACTTGAGGAATGGTTAGCAAGTTTAGTAATCTATTTAGTCTCTCCTACTGTTTATCTGCTTATTGCTACCTCACTACAGAAAGAGTTAACAAATGATAACCACCAGAGAGTCCATAATGACATCAGAGAAGTGGAGAAGGTTCCCTCACACATGTCCATGCAGTCAGTACTGCACAAGTGCTCCAACTGGCCCTGCATTACCTCCAGAAGGGGAAGCAGCAAGGCACACAACCCCAAAAACCAGGCTAGTCAGAGCTGTGCTGCATGCACCCACATGGGATCAGTGCCCGGCAGTGATGTACCTCTGGGCCTGGTCTCTGGGTCTGCACTAGGCTGGACTTTTCTGTACGTTGTTCCTTCATGAAGTAAAAACAAGCCCTTATGTGTCTCTCTCCCCTGATTAAAGATGGTCTTCTGTAGTGTGCTATGCAATGTTCCACTGAATGAAAGACAAACGTTTCCTCTAGTGCAGTATTTTCCAATGCAAAACACCTTACCGACAAGAGCCGCTCCCTTTGTATTCTGTTTACCTTAGCCTTTCTCCAGCTTCATCCACCTATTTCTTCTCATGCTGACTGAGAGTGGATCAAGTATCTACATATCTACCTTCCATGATAACAAAGGAGGGCAAAAACTTCTGGGTTTCTACTGTTTGAGCAGCATTGGCATCAACTGTGACATCTGCCTAGAGATTTACCTTTATTCTTTTTTTTTAAAAAAAAAAAAAGTCTTTTTCTTTCCAGTTTAGAGTGCCCTAGGCAAGAACATAGCTCCAAGCTGCTGTATAAAAAATCTGGCCCAGCTGTGAACTCTAAGCCACAACTCCTAGACAATATTACTTGTTCCTGAGTTTTGAAGCAGGTCATGACAAAGCCTTACGCTGAAAACAAACCCAGGATATATTTAGAAAACACCTTTCTAGACACAAAGGTGGAAAAAATTGGTTTTGGCTTACAACCAACACCATTCTATTGTATTTTTTTCCTTTTAAGGTCAATGAACTTAGAGCAAAATAATCCTACTTTGATAAATACATCAAAGTTCAATGTCCAGCTTTATAACAGTTTTTGCTCTTTGGTTTGTCTCCCATCTTGCTGCAAGATGGAGAGGCTGCTTCAGTTTGCTGACAATCCCTCTCCCCTTTCCTCTGTAGTTTCCCTCTCCCCTTTCCTCTGTAGTTTCCATGTTCCTTCTCTGTTTCCTGATTAATTTATTCTTCAGTTACAAATGAGCTGTCACTGATGTGGAAGGCACCGATATCTATTCCTAATCATTTTAAAAAAACCCAAAACCTCAGAGCAATCAAGCTATGCACACAGCTCATTTGTGCAACCATCTGGTCTTCTCTGGGGTACCTTCCTTCTCTTTAGTTATGTATAAGTACTGCATTTCCTTTTAAATTACCCTAGAAACCCTTTGCGGCACAGACTGTTTTGCTACATGCTCTAGAATGCAGCTTATTGCCACTACAACCCCGTGCGAGGCCTCTGGACATTGCTGTAATAAAAGAACAAATTATTTTTCTCCTTCTGCCTTCTTTGGATTGTTTCTTGCTCTTCCAGGCTTCTGCAAACAACAAAGGAAAACTACCAAGTGGTTAAAGAGAAAAAGTGAGGGTACCTCAGCAGAACACAGCAATAAAAAAAGAGAAAAATATATTATCGCAATCTGAATCAAGCCATTTCAGGGTTGTTTTCATCTCTTGTATCTTCTTTCCAATTTTATCATCTCTAGTATCTTGTAAATTGCTGACACTTCAGCACAAATGCAACTTGAAGTATGTGAATTGCCCTATTAATTTTAATGGAATCAGACCACATATTTCAAGCTACAGACATGCTGAGGTGGCACCCCCTCCCTCACCATTTTCAAACGGCTCTGAGTGAGGGTTCAGCAGTTTCCAGGTTTAAATACTGAACTCCTAGCAATAAATTATCAGAGCTTACTACAGAACCTATCTTGATCAGCAGTAATAGTGCATGATTAACCATTGCACACAAAACATTTTTAAAAAGTCATGGAAGAAAGTAAGGTGCTCCAAAGGTAGGAAATCCCAGAATGAAGATTTTTTCCTATTGCACCTTCATGGTCAATCTTAAGTTACATTTAGTTGTGTAACTTTTTCTGTAGAGTTCTTCCTCATTTGGTGCAGGTAACAGATGGTACTGGTGAGCCAAGTAGTTAATTGCATGGCACCATGTTTACCACACACACTTCAAAAAACTTGCTCTGACTGGAAGTTTATTCTTACCAGTAACTGGATTTTTTGATGGTGTGTTTTCCTATTTCCATTCCAGGGTACATACATGTGCTTGAAACACTCAAGCATGAGAAACTTAACATGGAAGCACATGCACTCTTGTCTCTTCACGGTCCTCACTGAGGACTTCTGAACCATGGCATCCCAGTCAAAGGGGAAGAAAGACAAAGCAAGGACAGCAGAACATCTACCATCCATTTGTCTGTTCTGGTACAGGATGCCCCAAAGCAGGTCCTGGATCACACAGAAGGGAGCAGCACCTGAGCTTTGTCAAACTCTATTTAATCCTGGAGCTTCTGCTGCCTCCTCACACTGCAGAGGCATAAGCAAAGCTGGAGGTGACTGCTGAGCACACATCCAGAATTGACACAGCAATCTGAGATCCAAACACACAACTTCTAAATTGAAATGACGAAGCTGTCGGATGTCCCAGCTGTAAGCTAAAGAGTGGAGGGCACTGCCAGACAGACTTAGCTTTGGGCAGGTTATGAACAAGGCTTTTTTTAGATCACACATACAGAGAGATGCACAACATGACTCTAGAACTAAATACGTATAGGTTTCCTGCACTGTGTTTTGTCAGTATTTTGCTATCTTCAGAAGGATAACTAGTGCTTTCCTCTGCAGTGCAGAATGAGCTTGAGAAGTATCACTCAGGCTGGCAGCATATGAGAGCTTTTCTGCCTGGCCTGCAGATGAGCTTGGCTCACACATCACACAGTTCTACAATCTGCCCAACAAGGGGCAAATTCTGCTCCCTCACTTTCAAGAGCAGGTCTGAATAATACAGTCACTTAGAACAACTGGGATAAACTGAGCTCATTTGGAACTTTGGAATAAATAGCACAGTTTATATGTGCTATAAATAAAAAACACCCTCACGTACGTGGGTAGCCTCAGCTCTTAACTAGTCGACTAGTTAATAAGTTTGATCTACTGTCAATTGATTTCCTAGCAGTCTATAAAGAATTATGAAATGCTGGTAGTTTATGCTTCTAACAGTCATTTATAAAGGCTGCAAGCGCAAAGACATAATTCCCAGAGGAGACATCATATTCTGTTGTGAAGATACTTGGAAACAACTAATAAACCCAACAGCCATGCAGAATTTTTTACATTAAAGCTTCATGAAATTCACTGCTGGCAAATGTAGCACGATGCACCTTAAGGGAATCATTGTAATGACTTCAATTTGATTCTGATTTAACTAGAATTACTAGAGAAAGACTGGTATACCATTGCGAACAGCGTGATAAACAATTTCCAAAGACAATGAAAGACAAAAGCAAGATGTTCCAGTACCTAAAGCATGAAACTAAAACCAATATTGATCCCTTCCAGCAAATCCGTGCCTATTTTACAAGCCCACAGTTCTGCTGTCACCTGGAATATTTGCTGTGGTTAGTCTTCCTTACCCTACTCGTTAAAATGGTAGAACAGATAAAACAGAGATGGAGATGAATTAAAATAATGGAACGGAAATAAACGAATGAAAAAAATTATTCCCATGTGACCACAGAATGAAGAAAACTGCACTTTGCTGAAAGGAAAAAAAATAAGAAGGGACATGATAAAAAGATGCCAAATAATAATTGTTATGAAGAAGGTATAATAATTAGAGTTACAGAAGTGGGCATTTCCACTCATCCTCCCTCACAAAAAGGACAAAGGAGTATCAAAAAATACTGAAAAACAGCATCAAAAGGCTTTAAAAAACCTTTCTGCAAGTTAGTTTTTGGAGCACACAGTAATACATTATCACTTGAGCTAGGACAGGAATAGGATTTTTAAAATACATAAAAATTTATACGGTTTTCAAGCACACCTGCACCTAAGCTGAATGAAAAGAATATCTATACAGATGAGAGAGCAATCTCTGCCAATCCCAGCACAGACTGCTCAGTAACTTGCACTGGAAACTTCTTAGGGCAGCTCACTCCTAATCTGTCCATTACTGGGTTTCTGCCACCTTGCTCTGAAATGCCTGGGAGCTCTCACCGTGGCAGGCCTTAGTTGCCACACTAATCTGGTATTAGAACCAACATTTTGCTTTGAATAAGGCTGCTATTTAGCATTACCAGAGCCCTCCCAGTACCCGTTACCTGGGCGGACAGTCCTTTTCATAGCATTTCTTTTGTCGCCCATTTGGCTGTGTTGCTGGATCGCAGAAGGAGTTTTTGATTGCTCCACTTCCCTTCCGCATGCAGTGGGCAACCTGGCGCTGCACCCCTGCAAGAGAAAGACACCAAAAAAATTAACAGTAAGCCATGTAGGCTGGGGATGAGCTGCAGAAATCCTCTAGCATGGGGAGTACACATTGGTGGCAATCCACATCCCAGAATACGGTAACAGCTGTGAAAGTCAGTTCTGCTGAATGTCTGGGTGTATTGGGTTTGTGTGGCAAGGCTTTGGTAGCAGCGGGGGCTGGAGGGGTGGCTTCTGTGAGAAGCTGCCAGAAGCTTCTCCTATGTCCAATGGAGCCAATGCCAGTCAGCTCCAAGATGGACCTGCCGCTGGCCAAGGCCAAGCCCATCAGCGACGGTGGTAGCACCCCTGGGATAACATATTTAAGAAGGCAAGAAAAAAAAAAAACAAGCCAAGGGGACACAAACTGCAGCTGGAGCGAGGAGTGGGAATATGTGACTCTGCAGCCACCAAGGGCAGTGAAGAAGGAGGGGGAGGAGGTGCTCCAGGTGCCGGAGCAGAGATTCC